>CAJQUW010013894.1:0-13480 GCA_907163375.1 Prostheceraeus crozeri | reverse complement strand
TACAATTTATAATAAAAATCAATTACTATACGAGTAGCAGATCTCATTTTGACAGTACATGCAGAATGTAGCCAAAAAGTTCTTGGCAAACTGCCTGATATGATTGATCACTTATTCGGGTTCGTCAAGTAGCTTCAGAGTACACGAGTAAATAAATAATGAAAAAAATTTCGAAGTTCTGCACTGAATGTTATGAGAAAAAGAGCTAAATATAGACTGATTCTGGAGTGACTTAGACGTCACCTTAACTCTGAAATAAATTAACTTACTTCAACTCTGATTAAGTTACGTATATGCAGTGTGTTTCACAAATCTACCGACGCATATGAACATATGGCATTACACATTGTTAGCAATCGGGTAAACACCTATAACGCATTAGAATCATTTATAATACTATACGTTATTATATCATTTACCCATTTATGAAGTGTGTGACCTAGTGACCTAATTTCATGTCAAGGACGTTTTATTTCTTTCAATGGTTTTGCTATTTTTCAATCTTTGCCACCAGTGGCAATCAGAAAGGATTTTTGAGGTGCATCCTCTGTTCATCTTCCAATGAGCTTTAAAATTGAAAAACCGCAGTATATTTTATTATATTAATGAAGATCTGGAAAATCCCCAAATTTTTATCTACATAGTTATGAGAAATAACTTTTTGTCATGAACACAATAAAGAGGCGACTACAGAACAGCACAATTTATGCACCAATTTCAATGACAGCTGGTATAATGCTGAGCTTCGCCCCCCACTAGGAATCGTCTGTACAAACTTACAATAATAATCCTTCCCATGTACAGAATATTTATCAGTCTCACTGCAAAGCAATTGCCTATTATTCATTTAAGTAGTTAAACACTCCGAACGACGGATCGATTGACGATGCTAATGATATAATTGCGAGCATATGATATTTGCGAGAACGTCGTACTTAAATCAAGTAGATAATATGTGAATATGCCCAAAGATGGGCAAAAGTTAATGACATTCCCAGTCTGCAAAGCAGACTTGACAAGACTTGTATTCGGATTATAAAAAAGATTTCATGTGCGAAAGAAAATCATCCCTTATCGGAAGTTTTTGCATTGAGACATTCACGGATTTTACGACCTTTGAATAGGCGACTTGCTTTGTATAATAACAGTTTTGTGAAATTTTCGATGTACTCATGATATTTTCACCCCGCCTCTGTCATTACCGCCCTTTGTAACTGACGAATAAAGTATTATTACTATTATTATTATTATTATCGAAAAAGCCTTTATTAGCATTAAAACACAAAAACAAGAATGCAAAGCAAATCAAAAGTCAGTAGAAGTCGGGAAGTGCAGCTCCGGGTGCCGGAAGGGTCTCAATAATGCATGCACAGTTCCCTATTTGAATGGCAATAGCGAGGCGTTGGCGCAAGTAAAGCCATGCGTCTTTCTCGCCGGTCTTGGCGGCAATACGGCTTCCAAGTTTCCTCAGAAGGGAGAATGTCCTGTTCGCCGTAAGCACCGTAAGTTTCTGCGGATACGGGTTGGAATGCGAAGTCCTCATAGAGGTCACAGTATTTCACCGACTTTCTCTTCTCCACCGCTGTCTCCACTGATCCGCCACTCGAAGTCGTAGAGCTCCAGGATTTCGCGGATGGATGTGCACACGTCACATCCCACGCGATCGGCTTTCCAAGCTCCAGCATAGTGGGCAGCTGGATGGAGTGCATCGCCCGGTCCACCACCTCGTTCATCAGCGTATGGCGCAGATGTCGGCCCTTGCTGCGGGGACAGACGAAGCCGTGAGCGCCACCGCCGTCCGCCTTAGAGCCACAACGAGCGCAGATGTGCTCAATGGATACGGGGGCTCCGATGCGGATGGCAGAAGCGACGCGGAGTTGGTCGTCCGTCAAATGAAGACCGAGCGATGTGGACGGTAGGACGTTAATTCCAATCGCCCGATCCCTTTGAGGCGCAGGAGAGCAGTCCGCGTGCGGTCAAGCAGCTTGGAACTTCGGAGGAGGTCGTCGTAGGACTGGCGGTGAAGCGGAATTGTCCATGATTTCTGCTTGGTAAGGGGTTGTAATGGATATGATGGGACTGAACACTGCGAGTACCAATGTTCGAGCGCTGCGTCGTGTGACTTCGTTTTCTCGAGCTTCCAGTGACATGAAATAAGATGACAAACAGAGTCTGAAGCATACAGGGAAGATAAGAATGCTGAAGCAGCTATGAAGGACGCCGATGAAATACCCAGTCCACTTAACTTAGCTGGGAGCGCAACTTGTCTCCTTTGAAAATCGTTCAACTCAGCATTCAAAATGGAAGACACAACATGCATCATCGATTCATCAATAAGTAGAAGAAGGTCCGTTCTTGTAAACGAAGGTGACGTTCGTAATAGATGAAGGAGCTTAGGCAAATAAAATCAGTTGCGCAGTAAAAACAGAGCATCATGACACGATAGAATCTTCAAGCGGGATCCCAAGACTTCAAAGTTTTTCTGTGAATCTATAATCAGGGTCTCAAGCGAATTTTCCCCCAAGGCAGCTCCTAAAAGAGTGATTTTTATCTTTGGGAACAAAGGTCAAGTTCGGTAGGAGCTCTTTGAAATCATTGAGGATGGCCGGATCAAGGCTCACCAATAACTGACAATTCACATTTGCTACTATTCAACTCCAGGCCAACATCCTTGCATGATGGAATAAACTTCTTGAGATCGGCAAGTAGCGAATCATGCTTCCCTAGCAGTGTGACATCATCTAAATAGGCTATCTTGAGTGAGCAACCACTAAGTCTTGCTAAGGCATCGTGGAGACCTAGGCAAAAAAGAGCCGGGTCAAGTGGGTCTCCTTGTTGTAGGCCTTCGTCAGACTCAAAGGAAAGATCGCCATAAGTCAACACTGTGGGCTCCGAGTAACAGGAAGTGAACAGATCAAGCAGATGAGGAGCATACCTGTCCAAACATTCAGCGATGTGGTCTCTCCTGATGGTGTTGAAAGCATTCTTAAAATCTAGCTTTACCAGAATCTCCCCCTCGCGTGGAGCATAGACGCGGTTTCGGGTGAAGTGGATGGCCGCATCCAAACCGGCTCGCATCCCACATCCTAATTGGGATGGAGCGAACAATTCCTTGAATGCCTGCTCTGAATGAGAGATTTGCAGGCAATGCGTCTAAAAGTCTCCCCCAACTGCGAGGGGCCTGATTCCTCCATCTCGCTTGTTTAGAGCAGTGATATTGGCTCCTAGTAAAACAACCTTAATGGCCCGGAGCAACTTGTTAGAGATGATGGCATTGGTCAGATCAGTCAAAGCCGATAGAAGCTGATCTCTTTGGCTGGAGGCATCAATGCCAAGCGATTCCTTCAGGTGTTGAGGGCGCCTGCTGAACCGGTTGGAAAAGATTTGATGGCCTTGATAACACTGTTTTCGTCTGCTGTGAAGGAATGCAATTGACTTGGGTACGGAAAAGGAAGACGATCACTTGGTCTACTGGGGTGTTTCGCCTGCAAGGCGGAGAGGATAGTAGGTGTGTAAGGCGCTACATGTCCTCCCGAGCTTACGATTCTAACCGCCCCACGAACGTCTCCGTCCTTGATCTTGCCTGAAATTATCGTTATTATTATTATTCGTTATATTCGCTATCGTTTATTATTATTATTGTGTTCTACCGGTTTCGGATTGGAGTGGAACCATCGCTCTTATCCTTCATCAGAAATAGAAAGACATACAAAAATATATAAAATTCAAATGGTGCAATCATTAAAAGGCTTTGCATGCATAGAATCATAGACACAGAAGAGATAGAATAGCGCATAGATTCTTTAAGTCAATTAAGAATCAATTGTGCAGCACGCTTTACAACGATCAACTATATTTGACCCTAAATCTCCTATCTCTGTGACCACTATATCTGCTAATTGATTTAACGAATCCATGCGTTATTTTATCTCTTCTGCGTCTATGATTCTATGCATGGAAAGCTTTTAATGCTTGCCATTTGAATTTTATATATTTTTGCATGTCTTTCTATTCCTGATGTAGAATAAGAGCGGCTATTCCACTCCTATCCGAAACCGGTAGAACACATATATCATCTACTTGATTTAAGTACAATGTTCTCGCAAATATCATATGCTTGCAAAGCAATTCTAGTTATGATAGAAGCCAAGCTAGATTGAGCCTTTTTTAAACGTACTGAACGATTCTATGTAAAACGAAACGCAACGTGCACGGCTATCAAGGAATTTTGTGGCTCGTGAATAGATTAATGATTTAACTGAAACAATCTTAACCCACACCCTGCAGAAATGTGATAATAACTCACGTCTTTCCAGAGTTTGTACTTGAGATGTTGCAGCTGAAGTTCCTCTACTTCCCGAATATCCAACCTCTGTAAACAAAAATATCCTCCACTTGTAATAAACAAACAATGCTAAAACATTTCAATCAGAATAGAAATCATTGGCGATTGCAACGTGCTATCGCCCGAATTTTCTAGATGGTTCTTCAAAACATGCGAAGTCAACAAGCCAACCGGCGCTCTTATTGGAGGATGAAACAGAACCAGCGAAATAAGGAAAAAAAGATGAGGACCAGAAATAAGATACAATACTGATCATAAAAAAACGGACCACCTAAATTTCGCTGAATTTAAATCAATTCTTATGTCTTTCAATCTTGTTGCACATCAACGTGCCATACATCATTCGAGAGCTTGCATTCTCAGGTTTCAAATTAGCTCTGATAAACTTGTATATGTTATTGACTTAGCTGAGCAGTGCTTAAAATATGAAAATCGCTCTATTTGCAAATTGCAATTTTTCGATAGGAAAACATGTGAGTATGAAAATGAATCATGCATGGGGAGAGCAAGCATTTTCTTAGCTCTCCTTTGATACATTGGTCATCAAAATCTGTGAACTAGGAAAAAATTACTGATATCGTGAAGTTATCACAAAATCATGGCTCTTATGAATGAAAATGCTATATTTTCACTATTTCATCAAAAATGATCATGTTTGGTGTCTTCAGAATCCTTCAGATGTATTGGCGCGAATATTTTAAGTTTTATTCAGACAAGTTCAATGTTTTGTTCTTCAACATTTTTTCTCATTACCGCTAAAGTACATAGACATACAAGTTTAACAATCTGCAGTCGCCATGAGAGAACAAATACATGCCCTTGCTTATTGCTTTGTTTTGAACCTTCGTTTACCTTACATGTTGTTTGTTTGTATTATTCTGCAGCGCCAGAGAGAGCAACAAAGCCGGTAAATACAGTTTTTTATGTTTGCAAAATCAAACGTAGAGCACATTTTTACGTGTACATGAAAGACCTCCCGCTTCAGAAATTAACTGCAACCAAGGGTTACCAAAAATTAATTGCCATCAATTTTGGGCAAGCAATCAATTAAGTGC
This sequence comes from Prostheceraeus crozeri, assembly GCA_907163375.1. Classification (NCBI taxonomy): domain Eukaryota; kingdom Metazoa; phylum Platyhelminthes; order Polycladida; family Euryleptidae; genus Prostheceraeus; species Prostheceraeus crozeri. Next base: position 8,080 of record CAJQUW010013894.1, on the reverse strand, counting down.
AATTGTTAATCATCATCTCTTGAAAAGCCTATAATTCTTGATTTTGAATTTCTCACTCTGATATTTCAGTTTAGCGAATTAGGCTACACATGCTTCACAAGTCGCAAAATAACCTTGTTTGGATATTAATGGCCATTATCAATTTGTATGGTGAGCTGAGTAGACCCATTAAGGCCTACATGAAATGCATAAAACTATGTTCATATTCTATTTTTCATTCCGTCTATTGTCCAATATTCATGAATATCTGTCTTCTACGTTTGTAATAGTGTGTGCATATCGCGACTCTACTGATTTCTGTTTCTCCACTTCTGACTAACTTTGATGTGTAACTTAATTGTGATCGTTTTGTGTACGTACGTTTGGTTTGACCGATCAAGAAGCTAATCATCCATCTCATATTAAACATAGACATTTCAACTGCAGAATGACATTGCCGTTCGCACCATTGACGCATCGAGTTCATCGCTGACATTTTAACAGCAGAATTACCGAAATCAAGTGAAGCGTTACCGATTCAAATTCAATGTCATATCAACAGCATAGTGAAAACAAAATCTGACGTAATTTCACCCCAATCAATGTCGATCTGCAGCTGCAGATAAAAAACTTCCAAATCGAGTGCAACATTGTCTTTTCAAGTGAAATTATTGTAACTGAAATTCGAATATTTAATATAGATAAATCTTGGCTATACTTGAAAGCTGACGAGATAGCAGATTAGCACCTCAGCTTCATAGAACATCAGAAAAAGCAGCGACATCCAAACTTAACTCGAAATTGCCCGCCACACAATGAGACTGTTTCTATGAATGAAATATTGCCGTTAAGATGTAAATCTCTATCTAGCTAAAGAACACTCAGCTGCAAGCTTTGTTCTTGCTTTGTACATGATCATAAATGGGCTACTAAATTATAAAGTGACTGTTTTATGCTAGTAGTTTATAGTGTGACATCCGGCGCGACGCTTCGCTTCGCTTTGCTTCGCTTCGCTTGCGCCGGATGTCACACTTTTGCGGGTTTTTTCAAAAAAATCAAAATTTCAAAAAATTTCAAAAATTTAGGTAGACTTCAAATTTCACGTGGCTGAAGGCCGAAGGGCGAAAATTTAAGCGTTTTTAAAAATACCCAATTTTTCAAATTTTTCAAAATCTCAAAATTTGAGAATTACAATCGGGCGAAGCCCTAGAACCTTCGGTTCGATTTTCACCCTCGCTTAAATCATGACCGTTCCAGGACACCGAAAAAATCATAAAAGTTGAGAATCTCAAATTTGTGATTATGACATTTTTTCATTGCTTAAATCATGACCGTTCCAGGTCATGTAAAACCGGACACCGAAAATCATAAAAGTTGAGAATTTCAAATTCATGAATTTTATCCATTTTTCAGGTTTTTAAAATATATCATGTGACTTGCGAACCGAAGGTTCAGGGCTTCGCCCGTTAAAAATATTTCTTTAAAAATGGAAGAAACAAAAGTGGATGAAACAAAAGTGGAAGAAACCGCAAGAATATATCCTTCGTTATCATATGAACGTAGTTCTACTTTAATGGACATTGAAAAGATTAACATTGAAAAAATGAACAAAGAAAAACACAAAGATAGAGTTAGGTATATGAAAGATAAGGAATCTCAATTATTATTAAGATTAGAGCATTATAAAAAGTTAAGAAAGAGATGGTCTAATGCTTTAACAATTGTCATTTCATCTGGCGTTCTTACAATTCCAGTAGTTGCTACTGCTTTAACTCGATACAAAATGAAAACACATTTCCATCTTTGAAATATTTTATTCACATCACAGACAAGTACTATGTACAAGTAGCATGGTTTACAATGAATAAAATATATGTTACTAAAATGTATTATGCCATGATACAATTGTTTCTGTATGAGTAAAATAAGCTAAGGCTCATAGAACTATAAAACCAATGAGGACAAGTAGCATGGTTTACAATGAATAAAATATATGTTACTAAAATGTATTATGCCATGATACAATTGTTTCTGTATGAGTAAAATAAGCTAAGGCTCATAGAACTATAAAACCAATGAGGACAAGTAGCATGGTTTACAATGAATAAAATATATGTTACTAAAATGTATTATGCCATGATACAATTGTTTCTGTATGAGTTCAAAATAAGGTAAGGCTCATAGAACTATAAAACCAATGAGGACAAGTAGCATGGTTTACAACGAATAAAATATGTTGACTAGAAAATGTATTATGCCATGATACAATTGTTTCTGTATGAGTAAAATAAGGTAAGGCTCATAGTACTATTATCTATTGGGAGTAGCTTACCGTTTCAATTGATTGAGTTTAAAATTTGATCAAGGGTTGGGCGCTGTCTTCCATGGCGAAGATACGAGTCAATAATAGCGAAGTTTCCTTTTGAAAAATGATATAGATTCCGTCGAGGTCTTAATAAACGGAAATCGTAAATATAGTTTATAAAATTTTCTTAAAAAGATGCTATAGCCTCTCGAATAACTAATTGTTTGCAAACATGGCCACTTCCCCGGATTACAGTCAAAGCTCTTCCTTTTAACAACGATAACTTCACAGTATTGTTCACCGAAATGTCTTCTTCTCTTCTTAAATGTGCTAAATAATTAGTTAGCTCTGATGCCAAGATGTCTCTTTGAATTTCTTCTTCAAAATTATAGTTTGAACTGTTATTGATGGCGTTATCTTGCAATGTGTCTTCAAATCGATTTATCACTAAAAATTCTCTGAATGTTTTTGATGCGTGGATGTCTTCTTCTTCCCTTGGTTTAAGATATTTCTCCTGAAATTCTGTTAGCATCTCAATACACTTTTCCCGTTGATCTTCGTTCACAATAGTGTCTGAAATTTTTCTTTTCAAATCGGCAAAGGCGATGCTTGAACGTGCCATTTTCGTTAAAACGTAGTGAATTAATTATGATAAAAATGAAATTGTTGAAAGTCGCTGATGAAATTGACCAAAATAGATAAAGGACACAGATGATTCGTAAGCAGTTACAGTCTCGTAGAACGCTCGCAGAATGAATGCACGCAGTAATACGTGGAATAATGGCAGCAGCCGTTCAAGTGAAAAGTTATGAGTTATGCGGGTCACAAAGAATTCTCTCATACTGAATAGCTTAAACTGGTAGCAGCTGTTCATGTTGAGAAATTTGGTAACAGATGTTGCTAATGTCTTAATACAGATAAAACAATCAATATTCTCTTAACAAGAGTTCATAAGAATAAAATGGAACAATGTAACGTTTTAATTTAGATTAAATTAAATCATTTCAAAATCGAATAAGTAGCAAGGAAAGTCATCATTGTGGAACAGTTTTAAATCAATACCCCCTCCCTTCTGTCTAAGTAGTAAGGAAAGACATCATTAGAGAACAGTTTTAAATCAATACCCCCTCCCTTCTGACTAAGTAGCAAGGAAAGTCATCATTGTGGAACAGTTTTTAAATCAATACCCCCTCCCTTCTGACTAAGTAGTAAGGAAAGACATCATTAGAGAACAGTTTTAAATCAATACCCCCCCTCTGACTTCTAGGGGTCCCTTAAGAAATTTTTTTATTATAAAATGAGCAACATAAATGAGTTTTTGAAATTATATGGAACACAAACGACAACGAATTTCGACCTGAAGAAAATCGCTAATCGATTAGGAATAAAGAATTTTCATGTTCTAATGAGAAACGAATTACAATTCCTAAAAAATAGACCAACAGGAACCTTCAGTTCCCGGAACAAAGTTCCATCAATAACTGTAAATTTCATAACGAATCTTCACACTTCAGACCAAAACGGCGTACATTGGTCAGCAGGTATCTTTAGTAAAAACGGAGATAATTATTATTTTGACTCATACGGGCTTCCACCTACGAATGAAGTAAGAGAAATACTTGGCAATGGAATTTATAATACATTTCAAATTCAAAAACCGGGAACAACTTATTGTGGACCATTATGTCTTTATGTTTTATTTAAATTACAGGAAGGAGTACCATTTCTAGATATTATGTTAGAGTTAAACAATCTATAACTCAAGCGAAGCTAGCTAAAGCGCCACCTAGAGGTTAAAGCTGCTCTGTTTTCTGTAATTCATTTTGATAAAACGGCCTCTGATATCCTCATTATCTAAATCTTTAATTTCATAAGTAAACGGATAAGTTTGATTTATTTTACAAATTTCAAATATCTCTTTCGTCCAGTATCCGACGAAGCCCTTTTCAAATTTGTTCTTATATTTAAATATTCTAACTCTATCTCCAATTTTAAATTTCGGCTTAAGTTTCTGCAAATTCGGATTACTCTCATTCGAATAATTATTCTCGAATATTTTCTTTCGTATCAAATCAGGGTCGTTAGAAGCATTCTTTGGAGTTTCTTCAATACCAGAATGAACTTTATTATTGTACTCTTCTACAACTCCTGGTAATATCTTCAACCATTTCTGATTTCTTTGCTCAGTAAATTTCTTGAATAATTTATTTTTTAACGTCCGATTGAATCTTTCTATCACTACGGCCTTCCCAGCGTTTTCAGTTGAATAAACAATTTCAAATAGTGGCTGAACGTTTCGGTTATAAAATTCCGATCCTTTATCAACAAACAATTTTTTTGGCTTTCTCTTACTTTCTTTAAAGATTTCTTCAAACGCATATTTAACTGAAAGACCACTTTTATTTTTTAAAGGCTTTACCCAAGCGTATCGTGTATATAAATCTATAACTGTCAATGCGTATTTGTAGTCCCTTTCATTCGGCATATGAATAAGATCAGCACTCCAAATATCATCTTTATTAAATACTTTTACTTTCAATAAATATTTAGGCTTTCTATATTCTTTATGAATTTCGGACGCGTAGGTTCGAGCGTTGCTCTCAGAGTTATTAGTTCGAGCGTTGCTCTCAGAGTTATTAGTTCGAGCGTTGCTCTCAGAGTTATTAGTTTCATTTAAACCCTGGCCGAATAATATTTTAGCTTGTAAAGCTTTCTTAACAAACATTCTTTCAATTTTTTCTCTAAATGTAGGATTCTGAATACTATCTAATTCTTGAATCATCTTCTTATCAGCTGCATGTCGAGAACTTAGATCATGATTTCGATAAGCTAAATCATGCCTGTAAGCGGCGGCATCTACTCTATTTATTGGTTCTTCACCTGGTTTCGGATTATTATTCTCATCTAGTCTTATATCTAATCGAGTTCCTGGACCGGTATATGAATGACCAGGAAGATGTTTTTCTTTCGAATATTTACTCCAAATAAATCCAGGAAAGTTTTCTAATGTTTTTTGTATATCACCACCGTAGGTAGTAGCCAAACTTTGTTTGTCGTCGTTACCTTCATAAATTTTACAATTTAAGTTTTTATTTTTGTTTAATAGATAATTCAATAAATCTAAATTAGAAATTTTTAATTTAGTTAAATTTTCGGAATTTTTAGAATTCATTTTAAAAGATAAAAAAAATTAAGAAGATAAAAATAAATGTTTTACCGAAAAGAACCAAAGGTTCTGAGGTTATTACCTTATCATACTAGGACTTAGATATATTCCAGAACCATCTTTAGTTTCTTTAATTTCAATTAAATCATCAACATTGTGGAGAATATTTTTAAGAACTCGTTTTCCTTCATCAACTAATTTTAATTTACTAATAAAATTATCTACTATTCCGTCACCCCTAGCAACTTTCTCTAACTCTCTATTATGACGTTTTTGTTCTTCTAATGCTGCCTTCTCTGATTTATTTTTATTTACTGCTTGGACAATACCAGCTGTCCCACCTGCAACACTTCCTGCTGCTGCTATGCCACCTATTATTAGTGGAATTAATGGGAGAATCCCGCCATTCTTTTCTTCTTGTAATTGAATATTCTCTATCATTGGTTTACTTATGTAATACTTTTTTTTGTTAATCGTAATAGTTTTAGGGGTATTTTTGTCAACAATATTACGTAATTTTAATTCAACAGTTTTGTTATTATTAATTTCGCTTGCGACATTTTTAATAAAAGAATTTTAAGTTACCAAAAAATTTTAATCTATTCTAGTTATTAAAAAATTTCAAGTTACTAAAAAATTTTAAGTTACCAAAAAATTTTAATCTATTCTAGTTATTAAAAAATTTCAAGTTACTAAAAAATTTTAAGTTACCAAAAAATTTTAATCTATTCTAGTTATGAAAAATATTAAGTTAAGAATTTTTAATCTATTCTAGTTATGAAAAAATTTTAACTAACTTATCCTTACCATCTTTCCATTAAGAATTTCATAGAATATTTTACATCTTCTAGCAATAAACCATAAGCCATCAATGAAGTTGTGGAATCTTTTTTTTCAATATTAATTGTTACATCACAGCCAGTCTTGATAATATCTTCAGATTGTGCACTTAAATCGAAACAGAAAACAGGATATAAATGTCTCCAATCTCCAGGAGTTAATTGTGGTTCAACTCCAAATTCTGTACAAAGATTTCGATAACAATCATATCCTTCCATAAATTGATTATTGGTATCATCGAATCTTAATGGATCAATTGGATAACGGGTTTGATTTAATGAAACTTGTAAACTTCGAATTGTATTAATATGTAAGATATTATTGTTCTTATCAAAACTTGGAGAATTATTTCTTTGAAATGTTAGTAATAAATATCTTGGGGTATTCGCAGTTCTAGTAAAATGCCAGTTAAATCTTTGTTCGGAAAAAGTTACTGAACTAGCAGTACGCTTTAGAAAATTTACTGGAATTGGTTTGTTAGTATTTAATCTTTTTGCAATAGCTGTTTCAACCTCTAAACTAGGAGTAATATGCTTAATCCACCATTCAAGTCTATCAATTTTTAAATATGCTTTTTTTCCCAGTCTTACCAAAAAAGATTAATTCATTATTTGCTGTACGATGAATTATTAATTTAAATTTTAATTGATATGATATTTTATCATAATCTAAATATCCGAATAATGGAGACAATGACCAATTAACTGTCTGTTTACTTTTCTTGTTAAATTCACGTCTTTCTTTATATGCTTCATTATTTGTTTTATTTAAATGTTTTGCAATATTTTCTACATATTTCGCAATTCCTGCTGCATCTGTTCCAGCGTGAGTTAAATCATCAACAATTATACCATCATTAGTATCAGGAAACCAACCTTCGATTTCATACTTTTCATTATTTTCACCAATTGTTACAAATCTAAGCATTGTATCAATTACACCTGGAGAATCACTTATTGTTTCTATATTTTGAGTTGCAACATCTAAACGCATTTGTGTAAATAATTTGGAAAGAAATTATTCTCTAGTGTAATATTATCGGTATCTGGTAATGGTGTTGTAAAATTAGCATCACTATATAAAGAATATTCACAGTGTAAAAATGAATCAGGTAAATATAAATAACTCTGCTGATTATCAACTTCAAAGATTAAATCTCCTCCAGTATTTACTCTACTGGAAGATCCGGGATTCATAGCAATTCTTATATAGTCATTCTTTTTTTGATTATAACTGACGAACGGAGGATCGTCTAATCTAAATTTATTTTCGATAAGCGAAGACATTTTTATAAAAAATAATTTGACTTTTTGTTTTTTCTCACAGACAGAAAAAAATTTTACTAAAAAAATTACTAAAAAATTTTACTAAAATATAATTTTAGAATTTTGCTAGACCAGCTCCGCTACAGCTTTGCTGGTTAAACCGAAGGTTGCTACTCACGCCATTTCCTCTTATTTCTTCAATTGTTTTTTTATTATTTTTATTTTCATTATGTTTACTATTAGACGGAGCTCCGCTCCTCAAGGTTTCCCCAACAGCTATGTTAGCAATTTTGTTTTTTGTTTCCTCTGAAAGTTTTTTTAAATTTTTTAGTTCTTCAGAATCATTCCTAAGTTTACGAATAGCTTCTAGTTGTTTTAATTCGTTTTGAGACTTGACAGCATTTGATATTGCACTAGCTGTACTACCTATAGCAGCTGCTCCTTTGCAGCAGATGTAATCAAATCTTTATTATTTTTAATTAAGTTAACGATACTTCCAATACCAGAAAAGATGCCAGCCCTTCT
>CAJQUW010013893.1:0-40617 GCA_907163375.1 Prostheceraeus crozeri | reverse complement strand
GATCAAAGGGGGGGGGTCAGCGAAATTTGATGAAACAAACTTTGGTAAAGGTCCCAGGTCGAAATTCCACACTTTGGAAAATTTTTAATTTTTCCCATACAAAGTCACTCTGACACTTAGGATTTTTTCAGGTGAGCTCCGACCTAAAATCTTGTAACCGCTCTAACTTTTGAACGGCTGCTCCGATTGACTCGCAACGAAAAATGCGGTCGAGCAGTGTTTCATCCTCTTTCCAATGCAAGTCGAACGAACAAAATCCGTCCACTAGAACCAAAGTTAGATCAAAGGGGGGGGGGACGTCAGCGAAAAATTTTTATCTCCGATTGCTTTCAAATTCACCATACAGATGCAGAATTTCACGCTGAATCCGAATCTGACCTCCGTTTTCACATCCGAGGCTTCGTTTGGACACTACACACCAAAACATACCACAGTTTAACCAAGACAACCTAGACGGTCGCCCACGTCAACCTAGACGGTCGCCCAAGTCCACCAGGCGGTCGGACACAGACACCCGAGACTCACACACTGGCGGACCAGAGGGGGGGGACGGCAGCAGAACCTCGCCGGCACATCACGACACTGGCGGACCAGAGGGGGGGGGACTCAGCGATGGCGGCCATCTTGCGCTATCTGGTGTTCGCCGTTTTCTTACTACTTATGTAAAGAAAATTGAAAAATCCTTTTCTATGTGAACAGGCCATCATATCGGCGAAAAGTTGTAAAAATTTGTAAATTTTACACATTTAATAAAGCAGCTTGGTCTACCTACATCTATATTTTCTTGCAAAATATACTTCTCAAAGAAAATTGTGCTTCGTTGCAGTAGATTTTTATGCAAGAAGTTCAACACAAAGCAAATCGATTTGCCATTTGAGATTGAAGTATAGCCAAAAAATATTAAATGACTTATTGATTCGTGTGTCGTTAGCTCTTTGTCTAGAGTTTGTTGTTGTGCTCGTTTTCGGCTAATCATAATCATATTTTCCGAACTTGTCTGATTGACTTCTTTATTGGGTGCTTTTGGATGCGGAAGCTTTTCCTCAGCCGTTTTTTGTAAAGTGGAGGTTTTGTGCTGTCTTAAGCATATTTCTTTGTACTACTGATTAGCGCACATGAGCGGTTTTTTCATTAATCTATTGTGACACAGGTCTCAACGTGTCAACCAGCATCAACGTGCTGTGTGTGGCGACGTGACCCTCCAGTCATGTGTGAATAAGCTGTTTTAATATTTGCGGTGTTGTGGGGTCTCTTGTGACTACTGAATTTTTAGCAAGAGATCTAGGTATCGTGGCACTGAGATCAGCGTGCGAACACAGCGAACCGTTTCGTTCTGCGATCGTTCATCTCATGAACCGAGCAAACCGCACTGATTTCAGTCTGGTTATGACCACATAAGTCAGTTTAAGTATCAATCATGTAAATAATAAGCCACAACCTAGATTGACACAGAAATTTGACATAACAACGTATTTCAGGTTTATTTTATCAAAGATGTAGGCATGAACTGTTCTGGTACTAGTGCCGCATGTGGCGTCATTGTCTGTATTTGAGGACTTTAGTCTGCATATTGCTATTGCACGATTGAATTATCGAATCATAAGAATTACTGATAAAATGTGATGAAAATTATACCTAAAGCGATCATAGAAGTCAACGCTCCATTTCGGTTGACTCGAGAAAATTGACATGTGAGTGTTCTGATATTTTATTGCACCCTCTCGAAAGTCAAGTATTTGATGTAAGTAATCTATCCGGAACAATTATTCTACCCACAAAATTAGATTGCTTAACCGCATCACTTTGCTAGAAGTGCAAACTGATTCAAAGCGATGGCACATGCAGGAACTTACTAAGTGGGCAAAAAGAAATTTTTAATATGTTGCAGAGATAGGAAAATGGTTTTGCGTCGCTTGCGGATTGATGTGAATTCCTTCAAAATGCATCGATCGCTACGATTCCTTCAGATTCAAAGAATTCAAATCATTGCGCAAACGATGATCTTTTCTCGATACTATTGGTCCTTCCGATCATTATTAAAAAAGTTAACAGGCGCACGAAAAGACTTTCACAAACGTCTCTGTAGAACTTGACATCGACTGTGTCTCTTTGCTGTGTGATCCGATTGATAACAGTCACTGAAACTTCGCTTAATTTGGCGAGTTTGATGTTGAACTGGCTGCTCATTGTTCGATTGCTATGATACTATGTCAGGAGATTGTGCCATTTCAGTAACGTTATATGTTCCAATGCTTCCTTTCTAGTCAAACAGAAGGAGAGACGACCTTTCTAATTCTATGATTCTATCGCATGCCCCAAGGGATCATCTGCTTTCGGTTCATGTTCAATAGATGAAAAGCACATGGAAAGGTTGCAAGAACATCAACAAAGAGTAATTCGTTAACGCAATGATTATAGTGGTGGTAAGAACTATGCATAGGAAGAACCAGTTGATCACTACATCCATGCCAGAATAGCTGAAAATCCATTTCAAAAGCAAATATTCATTCACCAACTTCTTAAACCATTTTAGCCTAAGACAAAGAGAATCAGTGTAGCCTACAACAAAGAATAGAACCGCATAGGTCCGCAAAATAGTAATTGTTTCAATATGAGTATTTCCAATTATGGCCATATTACCGATGATTTAGACAACAAAGATTATCAATGGCATAATTTATTGGAAAACTCAATGAACAAAATATGGGCTTCAATTTCAATACCCAGCTACAGCTCATGTAAAGCTGCAATTGTGTTTTTAATCATCATAGATTATCAGGGATGTCAGAACAGAGGGTGGAGCGAAGGAGGCATCGCCCCCTTGCCCTGACTGAGGAGGGGCGAAGGTGATCTTGAGCAGAAATGTAGTGAAACAACAATTTTCGAATTGTACTAGAAACAAAAAAATAAGTCGATCACAGCGTTATGAATGAATGGTCAAATTTTTCATCAATTGTAATCAAAAATACATCAAAATCGAAGTATACATCACAAATAAAATAAGTATAGAAGTCACAAAACGGTTTGGAATGCGCGAGACCATAGCAGGAAAGCAGTTTTGCCGTCTTGCTGTTTTACTTCACGAGGTTGACAGTCGACTATTTTTATAATACATAGGAGCATAAGGATGATCAGGATTGAGCACTTCATTTATCAATTTCAAAGCAGCTTTATGTTTTTCAAAAAGTAGATCTTGAATTCACTATCGCATTCGGATTTGCAAGTTACTCGCTTTGAACGTTTCAAAACATGCTTTGCAATTGACGTGATCTCTACATTGAGCTGCCGAAAAGAGTTACACAATAAAGCAAAATGTTTTCAATCATGGCACTACAGACCATCCACAAATCGTCATGGCACAAGGAACTTTTCAAAACGTTCACAATATACGCTGAGAGCGTTTTCTTTCGATATCTTCAAAATGAAGAGTCCACGACAGTCTATTATTCCAAACAACAGCCAGGATATTAATGACATCTGCGACTTGAGATGGAAGTCTATCAAGCATACCCTGGACAGTTTTATTCTTCTCGATAAAAACCGCTATTTTAGATTTCTGCTAATTTATTCGCAATAAGTTGGAAGATGACCATTCCTGTATGTTTTCGACCTCGTTCTTCACTGTCAGTGAACATTCTTCTAATTGATGCTCAGAAAACTGACTGACTGCCTTGTTACTGATTGACAGCAGGCAACTCAAACACAGTTCACAATACACTCTCAGCCGCTTATTTCTTCCCAGACTGACGTCACTCTAGGCCAATGGTTTCTCGATCGTGAGTGTGAAATCACTACGAAATTCGCGAGTCAATCATGCAAAAGAGATGCAAAATTCCGCACACGTGGAAACCGCTGTACGTACGAATTTTCTTATTTGCTTAACACAGAAGCAGTGCGGAGAACGGGGGAGAGCATATTTTCTCAGATACAGGGCATCTGAGCGGTCTGAAAAAACGATAGAACGGTATTTCTTTATTTTTCTGATGAACGAATTATCGAACGGTATGCCGGATAAGCCGATGAACGGTGATCGGAACGAACTGCTTTTTCGCTTCATTGAGCTTGATAGAACGGCAATTTAACCCCGGAAAACCCAGCACAAGAAAAAATTGTAGAAAATCCTTGATACTTTCTAAAAATGCTTATTTACGTACTCTGACTTCAACAAAGTATCATTTTGGAATTTGGAAATATCACCAGGGACCCATTGTGCTTTCGCGGTAGTGAAACCTCGGAAATTTCGATAAAAGAAAAATCTATTGATGCTCTGCCAAACTGCTTGTTTAAGCATTAAGACTTGAGTTCACTGACATTTCGTGAATGTCGACATCGAGATCGACATTTTCAACGGTCACCGTCAAGTACCCCTTTTGAGAAAATTGTCGGTCGAACATCAGTGCTACCAAGAACCGCCATAGAATGCGAAATCACGACGAAATTCGCAAAATTTCAAATTTTTCACAAATATTCATGTCCCGATTTCATGTCACTCAGACAGAACCAGATCTCACCTTTTTTGAATTGGTGCCTAAATATTTTTTTAAATCAGCATATTTTGATCCCAGCTCGCCCTGCTTCAAACGACCGTAGCATTATAGCTGGTGTTTTCATCCGTAGATTCTGAAAGGCAAGATGCTTTCATCAACGAACTTTTTGATACTTCAGATCATTGCAGATCATTGTATAATTTTTGTCAGATTTATAGGAGATTTCGACTTAAAACACGCATGAAACTTACGGGGTATGCATGCTTAATGAAATCGAAATGGAAGTGCTATCGATTAGCGTTGCAAGAAACTAATTGGTCGAACTCTGATGATCTTGAAATTGCTTGGAGCCCCTTTTTGAGCAATGTCCATACGGCATTTAATCAAACTGTTCCCGGTGCTTCTGAATTCAAACAGCTGCTTCTTTCCACATCACAAATTCGTGCATCTCTCAGCACCGATCTACGATTGGAGGCACAGTTTCAGAACCATCCCACACTTTCCTTGCTAGCATTTCACAGTAAATTGAGAAACCTAAATTGGCATTTATATTTATTACAAGAGAGACATCTGGCAAACTCAAAGGTATCGCAAAGCTCTTTGGAGCTGTCACACCACAAGATTTATACAAGCAAAAATTTGAAGTTAATTGCTCAATCAAGTGATGAGGAAATGACTAATCCTCCTGTCATTGCTCAAAAGTTCAACGAATATTTGTCCACTGCAGCAATTGCCATCTTTTGAAGAATGCTCCGACGCCCTCAATTTCCGTCCAACTCTCTCCAATACAGCGGCTAGTAATGAAAATCTCTCTACCTCAATAGAGAATATAATTCTATATAATCATTCTAGAATATAATCAATTCTACCTCAGTCCAGTGCTTTAGACAATAAGAGTCAATGCTGCAGTTTAGCAGGGATAATTAGCTGATAATTAGCAGAGAAAATAGTGTAGTATAACTTCCCAGGAATGCGCGCTGCGTAAGAAGTTTATGACCCGATCTTGAACGGTGAGTAAAATCTCGAATCACATGTTCAATTTTATAGTTGCGGCTTCTGTCCGATTGAATTACAGAGGGCTAAGACTCTTTATGTTTTACTTTCAGTTTTAAGAATGTCGAGAATGCTTTCGGCAGCAGGATTGATTGGTAAGTAATGAAACTTAAATTGCTTCGTGAGTAAAATCCTTTAGGCGCACGGGAGGGTGTGCACATTGAATTACCAGCCTTTTCCACGACACTATAAATTATGGAAACTTTATGCTTTAAGACAGTCTATATTGTAACAAATAAACATGATCTATCTGATAATTTCAATTGTTTATGCTCTCCATCATTATTCTCACAGGATTTTCCAAAATTTCAATAAAAAGGTAAATTTTTAGAAAATCAGAACCTTTGCTTTAATACAACCAACAGCTTGCGTATATTTTCATTAGACAGCATTTTTCTCAAAAATTCATTATCAATTTCATTAATCTATTAGTTAAAATTTATTATTAGATAGCAAAAGGTAGATTATGTACGTAGTGGCATTTTACAAACATTATGACATCGAGCATGATGTACATGCACCCTACAAAAGTATGTAAAAAAAGTTACAAAATACAATAACTAAACTGCCTCGTACAGCGTGAGAGGAGAGATCGAGCATTGGCCTTGGCAAACCCCTCTCTCCAAAACTAGAAACTATTTCAGTGCATCCATACATGTATTTACACACGAGCACGTTTTGGAAAAGTTGACGATGTGGGGCACATTAAACCACCCAAGATGGGGCACTTTGAAGTTTGAACATTGTTCATAGCGCCCCACTTCGATACTCATTTTTCTTTTATTTTTCAATCCGTCTGACACCGCTGCCGTTCAGACGACAATATCCGCCTGTGTGGAGGAGTTTGCACATAGGCTCAATTTCGACCGCCTGCAACTCACTCTACAGAAAACTAGGCTAATGTGGTGTGCTTCCACTCGAAAACGACATCTGCTTCCCAAATCTCAAAATATCCGTTGATAGAATAGACATTCTACCGAATGTAGATGTTGAGTAATTATATTAGGTAGAGTGTCGACTCAAAAAAGTGTCTGTAAACAGTAAAAATTTTTATATGAAAAGATTCAGTTTTTTAGGGAGATTACGTTTCTGTGGTCCAAAAAATTATTTGAGCAGTTTCTAAAAAGGTAAATTTTTGCAAATTCATATACTACCAACATGAAGCCCTTTTATAAGTAGTATGAAACAAGTTGGATATCAAAAGGAATAAACATTTGCCAACAAGCATCTTAATTATACGGAAATTGAGCTGATGATCTAGGAAATTTCATGAACTGCATTATAATGCAAGTTCCTGCGAGTCCTCAAGGAAAAGTTCACCGCTTCTTGACTGAGATGTCACGTTTTTAATTCAATTTTCAGCGGCATGATTTTATGATTCACAAGGTGTCATTTCATGAGTCTGAGAAGTAATAGTGGACCCATTCACATATTTTAAAGTTAATTGTGATCCGTTTATATGATTATTATGCTTTGTTCTTTCAGTGGCAGGTTGCTTGTGATATGATCACGCTTAAGAAAATAATCTTAATTATAAAGTTGAGCTTTAAGTAATGGTAACCCATCTAATTGCTAATTTAACAAACTATATTGCCTCTCCAAATTGACATGACATGGAGGATTTGTGGAATACTATTCTGTATTGCCATGATGATCAGTCAAATTCGTGTACAATTCTGCAAAAGGGTAATACTTTGCATATCTCACAGGTGGTACCTTGGTCTCGACTCATGTTCATTGAATGAAATCGAAACTGTATACACTGCTACTCTACCTAGTATGCGTACTCTATGCATTCAACCTATATCTACGAGTATTGTTCGCGATCTAGGAATCCAGTTTGATTCAGGCCTGACGATCAAGCCACATATATCCGCTTTCCGCAACAATGGGAACCTGATGATCAAGCGTGGAATCGCATTCCCACGACCATCATGTCCCACCCCCACGCCACTTCAAGCAGGCCCTCAGGCAAACTATAATTTTTTCCTTACTTTTTCCTTGCCTTGCAATTCACACGAAACGCCACTGTAACATAGGAAACACTTTAAAACACTGGTGGACAGTTATGATGCCCATGAAAGCGTCCAGCGAACAGTCTTATTTTAGTCAAATGCATGATAATGAAATTGCTTACCACATGCTTGTCTCCAATATTAGTGCTGAACATCAATTTCATTCAAAGTCAATGCACCAGCACGGCGGTCTATCGATGTGGGCTGCTGAAAGGATGCGTCAACATTGTTCACTCCACTAAATTTCATTAATTAGGTAATTAGAATAATTAAATATTGAATAGCATCCCGAGTTGATAATGAGAGTAGACCTGAATTGATTGCTGCCATTATTTAATCCAATATCAGTGAATCATCAGCAGGCCTAGTTCACATCTCTCAACATTGACACAACTCCTTATTTAAACTTGCAACCATACGCCAGGTGAACTTGAGATACGCAATTAGCATGTTATATCACATTATAATATAATGATATCATTGTATCACATCATAGTATAGTTGACCCGTTGTTTATTTAGCTTTAGTGGTAAACGTTGTGAAGGGTGCTTTTTAGGAAAAAGAAATCTAGTTTTTTTAGTCTGTCACTGAAAAAATGCTAGTTTCGCAAAATAATTGGGCATTCAAAGCTAAGAGAGAGAGAGAGAGAGAGAGAGAGAGAGAGAGAGAGAGAGAGAGAGAGAGAGAGAGAGAGAGAGAGAGAGAGTACTTTATTCACGGTAAATTTATGCATGTGACTTAACATGCATTCTTAAACATTCTTAACATGTTTGCGACTGAAGTAATGGGCTAATTTAGCTCTTATTCAGCCAAAGGATTTCAAATTGTAATATAAAGCAACTAAAAACTCTGACTTCTTTTTCTTCTTTAGCTAGACCATTCAGTATATTCGCAAGGGACCAGCGAGTCGTTCGTGAGAAGACAGTCAAACTTCCACTCTGCAAGGCATGAAGAAAAGCGACTCCTGATGTTTGGAATTATACACTGTCCAATATACGTGCATATTCATCATTAACAAAAATGCTCCAATAAACGTTGGTATGCACTTAGCAACCCTATATTTTCATGAGTAAACAGTTTTCAATCGCTGTGTAGTTCATGAAGCACATATTTTTGAAAGCACATCACATCATGTATATTACAGAAGCTCTGAACGATTCGTTTCAACATCATGTCAAAATCTCGAGGAGCATTTGTCATAGAAAGCTTTTCAATAATAATGTCATGTCTGAGTTTGTCGAACGCCTTTGTGTAATCATATGGAAAAGTTTGCAGGCTGACAACATCCTTCCCATTCATATACATCAATGGAAGATACTCAAGCAATTTCCCGGGTAATGGCAGCAAAGAAAAGGCCTGATTAAAATTGCCAGACTTTGGAACAGGTGAGACATGACTGAGCTTTCACTTTGATGGAAATAAGCACATTCTTTGATACATAGGCATTTGAAAAATATGACACAGTACTTGAAAATGACAAAGAGAAGGCGGCTTTATAGACGGCCGAAAGAAAATAATCGCTATCTTCCTGCCTCTTTGCGGGTTGGGCTTTTTCATTAATCATCGCTCCACATTATGAGGTGAAAAATTATGAGGCTTCCCAATCGCTGTCAATGACTCAAAACTGGAAGCATATATCTCTTGTAGAATTCCATTAGTGGCCTTAATGACTGACTTTTGACCAACGTGTTGAGTAGAGGAGTAAAAAATAGTCAAGAGACTTTGTGCCACTAAGACTGCGTACAACTTGGCATATACTTTTCGAATTATCGTGGCCTTGATAACTCCCATCAATTTTGCCCTCTCTATTTTATTCTTTACTTTACTCTTTTAATAAACACATGAGTCAAAATCCTGTTGTGGATAAGTATCTCAACGCCATAGAATTTACAAAAAATCAGTAATAATTATAGGTCGGATGCAATTGCGGCAAAACGTCAAAATTTTCGACATTGTAATTGCTAATCAGATCGCAAGAATTACGACTACAATTTGGAGATGGAGGAGCCTCTATGCGAAATATTAACTGAATTTTTCAAGTTAACAATTCATAAAATTTTATACAAGAAGCAGTATTGAATTCTCAATTCTTTGAATGAACATAACTCATATTCTGTCCATGAAATTTCCTGAGTGTGGTAATCAACTCATTTTCCTTTTCAATTTAATGATTTAAGATTCTTGTAAGAAAAATTTCATTCCATTTCGTATTTAACCCGTTATTTTCCTGAGTCGACTATAGTCGACCATGCATTATCCTCTCAGAGTGGGGTGAAATATTGATTTTCGTAGTCAGTTGAGATGTTTTTCATGAAGAATGCATCTAAGACGATAAAATTATTATGATAAGAAAAAGTTCCACTTCTTCATTCTCCATGAAGTATTGATTATATAACACTACCACTTGCATAATTATATTAGAAATATTGAACCATAGCGTTTTGTCTCGAATCTGAAATAATCTCTCCACTTGATTTATGCTATGCAATGTTAATACCAAACAGTTTGCATAACAATCGGCGGTTTGAAAAAAATATATTAATTAGTACCTATATCGCCAAATATATCTATACGTCGACTATAGTCGACTCTGGTAGATAAACGTCAATTTGTGCATTATTCATGAAAACTAAACTTTCTCCACTAATAACTGTGAAAATTGCTTCCTATCAGTAGCCGACTTCAGTGACCGCTTCTGTGACGTAAGCGTATCTTTGCGCCATTAGTCGACTGATGGACATTTGTGCATCAAGAGTGTTGAACGCATCTTGTCGACTACAGTCGACCCAGGTAGGTTTGCGGTGAAATTCAATCTGAAATTTCACATGATGTTGCGCAATTATTCTGTAGAAGGAGTCTGGGGATTCTGACTAGTTGGAGTACTCAACAGGGTATCTAACACGTTTTCTTCCATGTTTCTTATCATCAGTAAAGTGCTTTCGTTGATAAATAATCAACTACTGCTAAAGAGGCGGCACTTATGTGATGATTGCAATAACACAGCCACTGATCAGACACAAGATACTAGCACACTTTCTGATAATTTTTGGAGTGATTCTGCCAGAATTGTATTAGATTCTCTTCATAAAGTACTTGTAGATAATGCATCACATTCACTGAATGACAAGTTTTCTTGTAGTCTGCTAAGTGATTTTCAAATTCATCATTTCTAAGAGAAAA
Organism: Prostheceraeus crozeri; assembly: GCA_907163375.1. NCBI lineage: Eukaryota > Metazoa > Platyhelminthes > Polycladida > Euryleptidae > Prostheceraeus > Prostheceraeus crozeri. The sequence continues at coordinate 29,882 of CAJQUW010013893.1, read as the reverse complement.
GGCTTTTATAAGACTCGAAGTTACCTTGCACAAGCTTCATTTCATACCATCGCAATACAGCGGCTCTGAACTATTTGGTTTGAAAGGAAAATATGCCTAAGAGAAAGATTTCCTCCGACGAAATCTCAAATCCTCGGCGATCTGTTCGCTTGATAGAAATGGCAGATTTAGCACTGGTGACCCAAGATGACATTGCCGACGTTCTCGTTATTCCACCGACTGCTAGTGTTGTAAGCGACGAAGAAAATGAAGATGATGATGAAATCCCTGGCGAAGTGGAAATTCTAACTGAAGAAGAAGTAAACTTTGATATTCGTTCACTCACTTGGCAACAGATTGACAACCCTACATTTCGCGATTTTCCTGATTTCCCAGACGACAAAATAACAACCGAAAATCTAAAGAGAGACCTTGAATCATCTTCACCGATTGAATACTTCGATTTGATGGCGAACGGCTTGTTTGAACTGATGTCTGATCAATCTCTTCTTCATGCTGGACAGTGTAATCATCATGACTTCACGTGTAGCTCAGATGACTACCGTGTCTTTGTTGGTACTCTATTGTTGTCTGGCTATCACGTCCTTCCTCAGCAGACTCAATATTGGTCCGATGAAGATGATCTTCGCGTTGATGCAGTGAAGAAAGTGATCACCAAAAATCGCTTTTTGGAACTCAAGCGTTTTATGCATTTCGTCGATAATTCAACTATCGCCTAGGAATGTGAAGATCGTTGCATAAAGATCCGATCATTGATCAGCCTGTGTCAAGAGAATTTCAAAAACATCGGTTTTATTGACAATTCTTTTTCAATCGATGAGAAAATGGTGCAGTATTTTGGACGAAATAAGTTGAAGCAGTACATCAAGGGCAAACCGATACGTTTTGGCTGCAAAATGTGGGCACTGTGCTGTGCAAAAACTGGCTATTGTTACAATTTCATCCCTTATCAAGGTCGAAATGAGAGTAGCCGAGAGCCCTTAGGGAAATTGGTGGTGAAACAGTTGTCCGAACACCTCCCACCGGGATCTTCTCTCTATTTTGATAACTTTTTTACTTCGTTCCCCGCGATCCATTTGTTGAGCAAATTGAAAATCAAAGCATGTGGTACTATGAGACAAAATCGTCTTGGAAAATGTGCAGACATGATAAGAGTTGTCAGCAATGGGGTTCGTGGCGACTCGGCTTTCTACTTCTCCGAGACTATCAAGACTGGCGTGACTGCATGGAAAGACAACAAAGTCGTTTGTGTTTGCTCAAACTTCACTGGTGAGTCTCCCAAGCAGTATTCGCATCGACGTCAAAAGGGGTGAACATGCCGCATTCAATTTCTCTTTACAAAGAGAACATGGGCGGAGTGGACCTATCAGACTGGAATGTCGAAAAATACAGATGTTCCATCGGAGGCAGGAAGTGGTACTTCAAATCGTAACTTACATATTCGACATGATGTTGGTCAATGCTTGGACACTTTATCGGGTTGTAAATGGTTCAGACATGTCAGCGATGGAATTTCGCAGGAAAGTTGTTCAATCACTCTTGACTGTCCAATCAACCTCGCGTCCAAGGCAGCCTGGTCGTCCTTCAACATCGACTCAACACATTGATCCGGTTCTTCGTCAAACTGGCAATCACTACCTTGTTTCTACAATCGGCAAGCGACAAAGGAGATGTGCCCTTTGTGAGAAACAGTGCGTCGGGAATGTGCTGTATGTGACGTTGGCTTGCATGTTAACTGCTTTCCGACTTATCATCGCCAATAGATTCGCATAATTCCATGTTTTTTAGTAATGTGTCAATTTTTAACGTGTACTATAGTCGACTATAGTCGACAAATTTTAAATTCGAATAAATTGATTGATTTTGCATAAATTGGATTTCTATAGTCTTTTTAAAGGTAGAAAAGGTTATCTGATCAAGAAAAAATGAAAATCGATGAATAAAAAATCTGGGAAATAACGGGTTAATAGGCTTCACATTACTCAAACATCGAATTCTCAAGTATCGAATAGCAGTGCAAACACAGGCAGCACTCGCTATAATAGCAGTACAGAAAACATACTTTTTTGAAAATTGATCAAATATGTTTCATGCATAAGGAACATAATCTCCGCAAAAAAACTTGATCTTTTGATGCAACATTTTCATTGTAAGCTAAAATTTTTTAGTTGTCCTTCTATCCGCTTATGTATGTACAGGCTACTCTATGATAAACGGATAAACAGCTGATTACTGACATATATAGAACAATTGAAAATCAAAAGTCATTTTACTACTTTTAAGTTGAATATGCAATAATTTCTCTGATTGCAATTGAATTTATTCTCGTTGAGCATTCACACATTCATCAACTTCAAGAGGTTGATAGAAATCTTCACATTTCTATCAGTAAACTTCCGTATTTTCATTTCAAATTTGGCGTGCTACTGATGCTTCTTTATGAAACGCTGTTCCTTACCAGACAGCTCAAAATACTGACTTTATGCAGTGTGAGACTGATAGAAATAACTACTTAATCCTTGGTTTTATGAAACCTTTCTTATTTAAATGAAAATCATCATTCTCTAGGAATCTTAGTTAACTGCATAAAATAAACTAAGATAAAGCTTGCTGTACAAAATAATAAATCTGTAATGGATTTTGAAGAAAAGAATAGAAAATACATGCGAAATTACAGTATAGGTACCAAACTTGCTCGAATTGACCTACAGTGTCTCACCTGGAACTGCTCCATGAAGAAAATGAAATAAGGAACCAGACTCTTGCTATTAATAGGCCAATTGATGACTTATTCGTAAAATTTGATCTACCTCTCAAGAGGACCGGTCTGTACCCCATCCTATCTAGTCTTAATTCGCAAACAGTTATAACATGCTCAATCTATACACGACGGAAAATGCTTTCAATGACATATTTCACTACAGATGGGAAAGGAGATTATCTGAATTATGAAACTTAACATAGAAAATAAACTAACCAAGCAAATATCAATGTGTAGATCGTAGGTCTACTAACAAATAAAAAGAGTGGTAATAAATTCTGAAAGAATTTAAAGAATTCTGCTCAAATGATTGGTGAAATACGATTGTAATGTAATATTGAAGAAAAAAAGAAATAATAGGAAAAAATTGAATAAATAAAAAAGAAATAAAAATCATTATGTACAAATCAACATAATGAAAGTTCACAAGAAACTTATGTAAAATAAGTTAGTAAACTGCAAAAGAAGGAGTTCTAACGAATATTGTAATACATACTGAAAATTAAATGAAAGGAATCCTTAAAAGGACTGGTTTTGTGTTCCCAGTACCAGCTAGGAAGTCATCAGCAGGAACTCAGGTAGGATTCGTGTTTCTGAGTTCAACTGTGCAGCTTCCATAAAATCAAAAGTCGGGTTATTAAAAAATGGCTTTAGTCTAAATCGGTGAAAGTCAAAATCGGCAAAAAAGAAAATCTGATCATTCGGTTACAAGAAAACTGAACTTAGAAAATTGTCTGACTGAATGCAACCCAAATTTCAAGAGTAGCTCTTTATGCCTGTGTAAACATCTTTCTGTACTATTGATTAAAGAATTTTTATTATAGCCTCTAGGTACTAATAATCTAAAAGTCGAAGAAGTTTTTTTCAAGAGATAATCAGGGAATGAACAAAGTCGACTATATCCTGTAAATTTTCCGTTTAAGACCAAGCCATCCATTTTGTGAAGGACTGTATCTTCTGTAAACGTTCGGAATGCAACAACAAAGTTAAAATCATGATGCACAGAAGTTGCAAACCATCATTACTCATGCTCAATTTGACATCTAAGTATTCAACCTCTGTCATTACGTGTTAATTGCTAATTTCGGCTGCTTTAAATCACTGCTTTGTGTATATTTTTGTGAAACGCAAAAATTTCCACACAGATAAAAACACTCGTTTTATGAAACATGCCCCAGGCAGTTCGATTCCAGGCACGATTCGATTTCCGCGCGATTCCGAATCGTGCGACTCAGTTAATATCGCACGATTCTGGATATTTTGAGATTCAGTAACTAGAAGTTTACAGTTAATCTAGCCTGCACTATTTCTCATTTCTTGACCATTTTTCATTAAAAGTTTGATAATTTCCACTAAAATTGAGAGTATGTGACACTCACAGTCTATTTAGACTGAAATTATAACTACCGTATTAATTAGTACGATACTCTATTTGTAAATGCCTGGGAAAACTTATTTTCCAGTTTTGCTTCTCTTGGTCTTTATCAATTATATTTTATCGAACATAGCTTTAGTAGTGCAAATATTTGCCGCTACTTCTATGAGTCCTGAAATAAGCATAATTATGCATCAATTAAATCAGGCAATTAGACTTATAACGTTTGCAAAACATTAGCAAGTGTAACAGAGAGAGAAATCATCAGACTTAACAATTTTAAGCACAAAAATTCTGTGGCAGCCTTAGACGCTGTGTTTCACCCTACAAGGGTTCGTCAACACGATTCGGAATGGCCCAAACTGGCTGAAAATATCTAGAATTTCCACTCGATGATCTTTATGATTATCAGCCTCCCGGTATAGCCAGGATAGATAAACTCTGGCTGGCCGTTGTGCAGTCCCTCAGCTTGCTCAGCCTTTCCATACATTTGAAGCTATACTGCCTGACATAAAAAATGCTCCACTCAAATATAATGTCATAGAGTATACTTTGGGCAATTCCGAGCAGTACTGACGAGCCTTTGTAGGGAGAAAGCGAGGCGTCTACTGCTGACGAGGAATTTTGGTGCTTAAATAGTTCAAGTCTAAGGACATCTTTCTATTCTATGCCCAGGCGAACTGGCACTCTACAATCTTCATAATTAGCAAATATGCAAGTGTAATTGTTCCGGGGTTATGTTCAAACTGTGCCTGTTAAATGTAAATCAATCATTAATACGCATTGATATCAATGTTTTGTATACGATTTAAATACATTTTTTTATATTTTAATGCTTTATAATATACAACATATTATTTGTAGTGATATAGTATCATTGGGAGCTACTATGCCTGACTGTGCCTTGACAACATCTATGATTCGCATAAATGGTGTACCTGGTCTATGTGAACATCTTTAATGCTATATTTCAATGCTATGTGGGGAGCTCCCATAGAGATTTCAGACGGCAACTGTGTCTAGCTATACATGATCCCAGGAACGAGTACCCGCGCATTGCAATTATTATCTCAAACGATGAAAGAGTGAATATGAATATTGCCTTGCATCATCAAGCAAATTATTGAGAAGTCAAGAATCGCGTGATTGATTCCGTCGCACGATTCGATTAGCTGCTCCCGCCACTGGCCCCAGGACGGTGACAGTTATGCACAAGGATAAAGCAGGGCTGCCACTCTTCCGGTTTTAATCGGATTTCCGGTTCTTTTAGAATAAACTAAGTAATGAGAAAATGTTTTGCCAAGGAACAAATATTTTGGACTTTGAACTATTTTAGATTTTGAAGGGGGACTTTTTGATAATGCGAGTGGGCCCTTTAAGATTGTGAAAAAGCTTTTTAGGATCGTGAGGGGCCCTTTCAGACTGCGAAAGGACCCCTTTAAGATCGTGATGGGGCCCTTTTGAGACTGCGAAGGGGAACCTTTAAGATCGTGAGGGGGCCCGTTTGAGATTGTGAACGGTGCCCTATAAGATCGGGGGCACCATATTTAGATTTTGAAAGGTACCCAAAAGATTTTGTGAAGCAGCCATTTGAGATTGTGAACGGCAACTGTTTTTTTTTTTGAAGAGCTCTTTTTAGATATGAATAGGCTTTTTGAGATTGTAAAGGGCCTATGGGATTGAGACCGGCACTCCTAAAGGTAAGAGTATGTGGGGCCTTTTTAGATTATGTAGGGCTCTTTAAAATTGTAAACGGGGCTATGCAGATCGTTAAGGGACCTTAAAAGACCCTGCAATTTATATGGTTGATCAAATTGAAAGCAGATGCTCTCTAGAAATCCGCTTGACTCTTGAGCAGAAGATTCCTTTACAAGGAAGTAAGTGATCCTTTCGTCAATCCTAAGAAACTGGACAAAACGCAAGTAATCAAGGTTTTGAAATAAATGAATTTAGGTGGGAATGTTTGACGAAAAAGTTGTAATACGTAATTATAGAGTCTATTATGAATTGAGTTTTGATACTCTCCAAAACGTGTTTTTCAAGAAGCGTCTGGCCAGCAAAAATTGAAATCTCGCAAACAACTGCAGAAGTGATGAGGATTTCTTTTAGCGTTGATTTTGCGTTTACTTATGCCATGGCGGCTCAACCTCTATCAAATACCTGGCATAATCTTATTTGAAAGTCAAAAGTTGTTCTTAGATGTAATTGTTTTTTATTATGTTTGAAGTACAAGAGATGAGAGCAAGGTTTGATTTGGATCAATCGTTGTCGGAGCTACAAGTACTGATGAAGCTTCTTCAGGCTGAACTGCAAGCGTTTTTGACATGGCTGCCATCAGTGCAGTAAATCAGCAACTCACTCCACAGACCATCGGTAGTTGGATGTGCTTGGAAATCCGGCGGCTCACCTTTGTGTATGAAGCGCAAACAGGAATTATCTATTTGCATTGGTGTTTGCAAATTTCAAATTTTGGAAACGAACTCTGAAGAATGAGATTAGAACTGCATGTATTTCATTAATTGTAGATAACAGTACTTCGGATGATGATTTGCTTACATGTGAGTTACTGATTCTTTACAGGTATACTGCACTGATGACGGCTAAAAATCCAGAAACGTTAGTATTTTCCGCAATGGACTACATCAAATGTTGCTCTCATCTCATTTCAGATTGAATAGTAGATTAAGTTGCATCGCTTCTGTAATGCATAATATTTGGGCACAATATAGAATTCCGTTTTCTCATATTGAGCAAATGCGATAGTTTTTGGTCGTCAATCTATTCTGTGTGACATTGATTCAAAATTATTCTGTTTATATAGCGTGGCGTTACAGTGATCATTTCAAAGTTGTTGATAGCAAATAGCGACTCAATGATTAATTTCTGCAAGTTAATTATGATTCAAAAGGAAAACAGTTGTCAACACGAGTACCACTATAACATTTATTTTCTACTTGTTCACCATTTTCCCGAACGCAATCTAATTCTTCGGTCAACAGCGCAAGAGCATATCTCTACGCAATCGCCTGTCGATCTGCAGAATTCGGTGCAAAGCTTTGTTTTCCAGCTCATCCAAATGCATAGGATGACTCTAATGCACTATTTCTTAAACGTAGCCTACCCAAAAGAAAAAGGTCGGAAGGCATTCAATCTGGTGGTATCGGAAACCATTCAAAAGGCTCCCGTGACGGTCAACCCAAGGTTTAGAAAAATTGCTGTTTAAGTAATTTACGATGGGTCTGTACTAGTGAGCTGGCATTCCATCCTGCATGAAGATATTCCTATCCTTCATGACATTCGGTATATTTTATACAGCATAGAAAGGAAGATTTTGCCACACATTTTCGATTTCTGGAAAGAATAATGGCTCTGCCAAAGAAAATGCCAGCCCAAGCATTTAGACAGCGCTGACCATATATTTTGTATGAAGATATTTGCTGTGACCAGACCACTCTGCTGAAGCAGTCTTCCAAACATCGAACAACTGAACAGCAATTTTCTAGTGATTTCGTGAAATTCTTCGCAATAAATACGGGATCTTGCACCGTGTGACGTCATGGCACGATTAATAGAAAATGACAAAGCTGCACGAGAATAGTGCATTATAAATTTGAATGTAAAATTTTTGAACGAAATGAAGAAAGTTGTCTTTGAAACAGTTAAGTAAAATCATCTATAAGCATGCATGTAGATTATTCGATAATATGCAATCTTTATGTCGAACTGAAATCGTCAATCGTTCAATAACTTCATGCTGATTTTGCATTAGGGGCAGGTAGAGGATTCTTTGTAGTACACTCTGTCTAATCTTCGAAAACGGTTCTCCTGAAAAAACAGCCCTGTGAATTGAATTAGCGATTTATTAATTTTGGTGACTCGAAATATGAATGACCTGATTTCGAGTCGATTGCGGAGTGCTACTGCTAATTACGGATATATGTTGCTAAAAATAGACTCGTGGGACTTCCCTGTAACAAATTTGCTTGTGAACATCTTGTACCAATACAATTGAAGTTAGTCAATGAGTTTTTTCGAGAGGAAGCGGAACTCAGAAAATCTGAACACAATGAGCAGAAGGATCTTTGTTCATCCACCAAAGCCTGTATCAAACTTTTGCATGCCGAAAACTATACACAGAAGACCATTGCTGAAAGGCTGAAGATTTTAACATCTGCGGTTTGTCGTTTTCATAAAATACAGCATGAACAGACCATCGAGGAGAAGCAATCGCAAAGGAGTGAAAAAAACTACAACTCGATCTGATAATGTCCCAAAACGATTGTGTTTGAAGAACAGAGAGCTTACATCGAATGAATTAAAAAGAGAATTTTTCGATTCTACTGGTATAGAAATCACAGCTTCCTCTATACGAAAGAGGCTCATCAAGCTCAGATTAATTTCGAGAAGGAAGACGAAGAAGCCGTTATTGAATAAGAGACAAAGGGCTGCACGCGTAGAGTGGTACAAAAAGTACAAAGATCATCTTAAAGAATATTGGCGAAATGTTTTGTTCTCCGACGAAAGCAAGATTCAACTGCAGTTTCATGGTGGAAGACAAAGAGTGCGACGATTTGTGAATGAAAGATCGAAAGACTTTAGCTACATTCCAACGGTCAAATTCCCACAATCTGCGATGATTTGGGGATCCTTCAGTCATCCTGGAATCGGGTATCTTCATTTATGTGAAAAGACGGTTGATCAAAAGGAATACATCAAAATTATTAGGACGAGAGTGCTTCCATACAAACGAAGGTTTTTTTGTAATGACGAGATGGTTTTCCAAGGTGATTCCGCTCCAGCTCACCGAGCGAAGACAGTAACCAACTTCAAGAATCAGGTGGGGTTGAGGTCTCCTCCTTGGCCTGGGAACAGTCCGGAACTCAACCCCATCGAAAATTTATGGGGCATTGTAAAGAAACGGGTGAATGAGAGAAAACCGAGGACCAAATTAGAATTACTGGCATCCATAATTCATGTCTGGCATCATTCCATTGAGACAAGTGTTTTGACCAAGTTGGTGGATAGCATGCCGAAGCGAATCATTGCGGTGTTGAATTCAAAAGGAACAGCAACAAAATATTGAGTGAGCATCAAATTAATTGACTTTTTATCAGTCATTATGAATGACAAGACAATTTCAATATATTCACTGTAAAAGATAAAGATATAGTAATTTCAATAACTACTTATGTCGCTTTTTATCATAAAAGATTGCAAAATAAGAAAATTGCTAATTCAATTCACAGGGCTGTAGTTGCTGTTCGAGTCATGTATTCTAGTGCACCTTGTTGAAACTGATGATTGAATAAGCATCAGTAATAATTTTATACATTTACTTGCTAACTGTGAGGATTCAGAAGCATATTTATTAGAACAGACCCAATTGCTGCTTGAACGCTTTCAAAGCTTACCGGGTTGTGTGATATCGAATGATCGTAAGTTCCTTACTTTGAGGGGGCCCACGACTACGTAATTTAGGGGGCCTATTCCGATTTGACTTTCAGGCGTTAAGAGTGGTAGCCCTGATAAAGTTTTGTGTGTTTCATGTTCGGGTCTACATATCGGGCGGCGTCTGTAGTCCCATCATTTGATAGGAAATCCGGCTCCAGTCAAAATGATGTGACTCCGGGACCCCTCCCCGACTCCACATTCTTGGCACGAAATTAGCAAGGTGAATGCAAATCATTGCTTTAATATACATTATCCAGCCGACAGCTATCAAATTATTTTGTTACTCATTGATGCCTACAGTTGTCAGCATATCAGGCCAGAAATTAGAATCTATTATTGAAGCCTGGACACTATTTTTATATTCATTTTTATTTTGTGCACAAATTTGTATGAATCATTGGTCGAAGAGGAATTGCTTTCCTCTCATTCACTGAATAACGAAGTACTCCAATCTGTCGATACTCTTCATCGCCCGATTCGGATAGTGCTAAGACATCATCATCAAGCATCAAGGATCAAGTATCAACATTCAAATTGGTTGGATATTTGCGCAACAAAGTAAAATAACTTTGTGGTGAATATCAGCCGCCAGATAACATTTCGAGGCTTCCGTATACATGTAAATAGTCGTCTTAAAAAGTCCGCATGCATTACAAAAATCTGATAACTCAGTTAATGCTTTCCTGAAAGACAACTTACCACATATCTTTCTTTTATAGTTCTCGGATTTATTGGAGCAATTCACGGAGTTGAAAAAAAGAATTTTCCACAATTTGTAGAGATTCCTAGCTCTTTGAGGATATCTGATATCTATGATTCACATATTACACCTCCTAAAGCTTGGTACGCAGCATGGCCAACTAATTATCGTGTCTTATTATTGGAAAGAGAATTACCACCTTTTCTACTGAATTGCCAAGTTGAACCCTTGAGCAAAGGAAATGAAGTACTTGAAGTAAGTATTTATATCAAGCTTGCATCATGTTCTGCATCTTTATACCAAGCTTTGAAGTGCATTGATCTCGGGGGCGGGGATGAGATTCCGCCCCATTTTTCCTTTCGACTTTTTAAAATTAAGATTTTGTATCTTCTAGTCTTAGCGTCCTTTCAATTTCTTTATCAAAAGTCATTGGATTTGGCGTATTCTACTGGAAGGTCAAATCTTCAACTTATTTTAAGTATATAGTTGATGGAGTTTTAGTCAAGAGTTTCATAATGCGAAAGCAAAACAAAAAATTATTCCAGTGTGCGAGTATGTTAATGGATTTTAAAAAACGCAGGTCTTATGCGTCAGACGTTTCTCGTGCCAGTCGATTTATCAATGACAAAATTTATTAAAGGTTACAGTACGAGTTTGTGTATCAGGATCGTAAAAAATACGATACCAGTTCGTGACGACAATTTAGAGCTGTTTTTTTGAATTGTCCAATTAGTTGTGATTCGCTGATATTGGCTTTGACAAGGCAATCCAAAGTTCGCAATACGCTGAGGTCAAAGTCTTCAATACAGCTCGCGGTACATTTCAAACAGTGATCAGCCAGGGCACTTGCTGCATCTACATTCTTGATACTTTTGGAATGTTCATCGAATCTCGAACGAAAAGGGTGTGAAGATTTACCTATGTAACTATTGGAACGAAAATGACAGATAAATTACATTATTAAATTGAAATTATCATTTTAATTCTAAAGAACAATTCGACGCGCGGTTATAACAGAATAAGAAAAATGATCAAAAGTTATTTGAACAGAATAATTATTTCGCCGGTCTGGCCGCTGCAGCTGCGTCATTTGCGTTACAAAGATAAATTCTAAGTTGTGATAATTTATGAAAGTCAAATCGCATTTCATAGTCAGGAAAACTCACTCATATACCGTAGTTGCTAGAAGGAGAAATCTTTTTAGGTTGGAAATTACAATGTTATCATTAATCCAGCCAAATTCAGTAAATGATAGTTATGTTCTGTGTTAATTATTCATTGTTTGCGTTTCTTATTTCTACAGATTCAGCTATTTGTCTTGTATTTATGCACCGTTGTTGCATTTATACATTTCGTTATTTTGCTTTCATGTCTCTTTACAATATTTCCACAGAATGAGTTATTATTTTTCTGTTGTAATTGTTACATATGCTCTTTCCCTCTAATCTTGCCATTTCTTGAAGTTTCACCAATGTATAACCGCGTGTCGAATTGTTATTTGGAATTAATGTAATAATTTCAATTTAATAATTTCATTTCTAAGCAATTCTTTGAAAAAATTGCTTACTTATCACGTGACAAATAAATTGATAAAGAACAAAACGAACATTGCAATTTATATGATTAGGAAGTTTACTACAAAGGAAATAATTATCGTATGTTATCATTGTTCTTGTTGTGAAATAAATGACATAATTCTACCTCCCTCCCTCCTGAAAAGTGTTTCTTAGTTAGAAAATTAGAGTTTTGGAAAAATCAACTTTTGACTAGCTAATAACTTAGAAAAATTTTGGGACCTGCTAATTGTCTATGCACGACTAAAAGATCACAAAGAATTGAAATATTCAGCTTGCCAAATGCTCCCGATTGCATCTTCGATAAATACCCCACCAACTTGTTGAGTCTGTCCCAGCACACATCAAAAGCTTTCATCAGTTGGTTGAAATTCTTGATTAATACTTCTAATAATTTTACGGACGGGTCAAACATTTACATCGTTAGATTTCAAAGCAATCATCTTTATGCAAGGCATTGAAACGAAAGCCTAAAGTATTCTTGAAGATAATTATGCTATTATCCCTTCCGTCTATAACAGCTATATTGATGACGTTATTATGGGCCCATTCAGTTGTCATTTTGACTTCGATGTTATCACCAGTGTTTTCAACTCAGTAAATAAAGATATTAAGTTTACGATCGATGTCCCTGAGAATAACTACTTGAACTATTCAGATTTGACTAAATTGAAAACACAATAATAGCAAAATTCATTCTTGCCATTATCAACAGGAGATTGTGTCAGGTTGTACCTTACCCGTGGTAAAGATAGTTGGGTCCCCAGCCAGTGAAAAGAAACTTCAACATCAACACCTCTGACAGCATCGATAAAAGAAGTAGTTCTAACTCTCTTAGCATTGCAGCTAAAAACAAAATCTATTCTCAAGCGTAATGAATTTTCGGAAAGAGATTTCATAATAAGCGCTCGTGTGAATTAAAAAGGAAATAAAGTTGTTCTAAAGATTGATTTTATTAGTCATAGTTGTTCTTGTATAATTAGTTATCTTATTCGCAAACATAAACTGAACATTAAAATCGTAAATAAAAGTAACAAAAATTGTGTCATTTATTTTGTAACAAGAATAATAATAATAAACACCATAATTGTCTTCTTTTTAATAAGGCTCCTAATCACATTAACCGCAGTGTTCGTTTTGCTGTTTATCAGTTTACTGGTAGATTAGCACAACCTTCGACAGACCTTCGGTCATCGTGATTTATCCTCTGAAAGTATTTAAAATAAGTACGGTATCTAATACATAACATTTTACTCTGGAATAATGCACAGCAACATAGAAAGTCAAGAAATTCAGTAAACGATAGCAAGATCATGGATATTTACAGTCGATTAGAAAGAAACAGTTCTCTAGAAGAAGTTCAGTTTTCTCCGTTTCGGACATCGATAACAACAGGTGAGTTGACATCTTCGATGGTTGTGTTTTTGGTTTGGCAGTTATTATTATACTCGCACATGTTTATTCTCCTATTGTCATTGTTTTGTATTGGTCTTTGCACTAGTATTTCAAACTTTCGCTTTTCACATTCCGAAGACTTTCGATATTCCGCCACTCCTTGGTCACTTTGATGATACGATTGTTTTCCACAGCATCTTTATCCACGCCTGATTGATAAAAGACGAGTTATCTTACGTATTGAGATTGACAGTTAACAAAAGGATGAAAGAAGCAAGACAAAGAAGATTTTGCAGATTGATTCAAAAGGGAAAAGTTTCTCAAACGATGAAATGCGTTAATTCCCATCATCATCATCATTATCAACCCTCGTATTGGAACGTCTTTGTACCACGCTTCCGCACGATCATCTCCACTGCAGGAGAAAGGCCTCCCCAAGTTTTTCCATTCGTCTCTGTTGTTCGTCCATCGACTCCACGTTGGTCTCAAGAAGTTCCAGAGTTCGTCTCTTAATCTTGTTTTTTTGCCTGCCTCTTTCCCTTTTACTATCTCATGGAATCCATTCTGATGCTGTCTTCGTCCATCTATTGTCTCTGTATCGAGCTAGATGTCCCTCTCACACTCACTTTCTTCTCTTGATTGTGACTACTAGATCTTCTACTCTCGTCTTGTTTCTTTAACCTGTGAGCCCTTCTTATGGCTTCTAACAGTTTGACCTGTTAGGCCTATAAAATATGTCTTTCATGGCGACGACGAGTGACAATCAGAGAACGATGAACCTGATACTGAGTTTCATATTTCCAATTCAAGTGAATCCTCTCACATATATACTGTTTTTTATGTAAATCAAATAAACAACAGTAATTAGAAAAGCAAACACATAATTTTTTACATTTTTGCGTGGCAGTTGAGTGTAGTTCCCTGTTATTGCGTTGGTACCAGGGCTGTGGAGCCGATGCGTTATCTCATCGGCTCCGGCTCCACGACACTGATGTGAAAGGCTCCGGCTCGGCTCCGGCTCCGACTTCAAATTCAGGTTCTATCTATGCTGGTTATCCTGGATCCGTTGAACGGGTTTTTTGGATAACGGTGTGGCCTTTAGAGGCTTGCTACAATCATCAGATTAGTTTTCATTAACAAGCAACGACTTAAGTTAATAATAAAAATGATAATAGCTTAATATAATGACAAATAACATAATTGTCATATATTTTTGCATGAATTGACTATCTCTGAAAGATAAAATAAAGTTATAGCCAGGATTGGTTAAATTAGATAAAGATCTCCCGCACTGGCTAAATATAAATTGGCCTAGCCTGCAACCAGTCTACTACGAGGCTACATTAAATAAGACCACATGAGTGATGATGATATACCTAATTAGCCGTCACAGGGGCCGAATAGTAGTATAAGCTTTTTAACAAAGCTTGAATATGAAACTGGATGGCGTATGCCTCTAAATAGCTTATAGGGCCTGTATATACTCGAACATGGAAAGGGTATCGGCTATATAGCCAAATATACCGTATCAATAAAGATATCAATTGCTTTATTGAATATTAAAGTGTATATAGGCTAGCTTAGGTTGTTATTGTTATTTGTTATTGCCTTTATTCAATAGTCTGTTGGTCCATGAATAATATGATCGGTGGGTACCCAACGACTCATCATCTGTAGAAATTGTAATTTAGATAGCCTCATTGCAGTGTAGGCTAGAAATGTACAATTGAAAATTATACTTAAAAAAATTAAAAATATCTAATTTAGGACAAGTTTTGTAATTCTATGCAGCATACTTAATAAGTTAAGGCCTAACTTACATTATATTAATTTCGTATTTTTCATTATGGCGTTAAGTTGCACTAAATAATTCATCAATGATTCATGTATATTATTATATTCAATTTATATATAACACATTACCATTATTCCTCTGATGATGGTTAGGCTGATGAAACTGAACTCGGAGTATCACACAGTATGTTGCAGGGTGCTATGCATAATAAAAATTTGACTGCGAGCACCGAGCAGAAATCCCATCTACTTTGCTAGCTTTCGAATGCGCGTGCGGTTTAATGTCACAGACAATAGAAAAGGGAGGTCAAAAGGCGCCTTTATTGAGAGCGTCTCAGTCTGTTTTTATTGTTTACATATAAGTCAGCATGATATCAGCATAACGTGTTGACAGACGGAAAAAATAATAATGAAAATTCTTGAAATCCACAGGTCTATGACATTTGGGGAAATATTATTACACGATACGGCTCTTATGCAGTCCTCCCCCCCCCATTTTTTCTCTGGTCAAAAGATGCAGCACCATTGGATGTCCGTTTCAGCATCACCGGTTTGAGTGAAGCATTCCGTGCTGTTGTAAAAATCTACGTGGGTAATTGCGATGTCATGGTCGCAAACTTCGTCAGCAAGTCAACATTGTAATTTGCCTTCGGGTTTTTCGCATTGAAATATACCCTTTGAATTTTGAAGTCAAAGGAAATTCATTGTGAATGAGATACCTTTAAAATAATAGGGCGCTACTAGAAGTGGCTGGGTCGCTTATTGCTATAGCCATGTGAGGACTTGTAGTCAGGTCATTCGTGTGAGTGTGAAGAGTTATCCCTCCAATCAAAATTGATCAAATTGAATAATCGATTGTTTTGAAAAATGTAGGTGGGGGACTGCACAAGAGCCTACAATACAATCTAAGGAAATTGGCATTGTCACAGATGCCAGTAGCTTCTGCCAGTAGCCATACCGATAGATGATAGCCTACATAGTAACCGTATTAGATTTAAGACATTGCGCAAGAAATGTAGCTATATTATCTTTGCTAACTGAACTGGAAATGTGTACATAAATGACTGGCGACTTGTCTTTAGAAATCTACAATCATCTAATTAGCATGCATATAACAAGTCTTCAAATTAATGGATTTTGGAGAATACGTTGCCAATATGGAAATTAGTCTTACGAAACATATGCAATAAAAAAATATTACACATGTGTGTAAATATATAATAAATATAATAGAAAAGAAGGCGGGAACTGCAAAGAAAGATATCGTGGAGGACAGATCATTGGTATACTTAAAAGACATATCTTTAGATTTCAAATGATTTAATTTTTTTATGATGCCAATTAATAACTTTCAAAATTCTAGATTTATATCAAAACTCAAACTATCGGAGCCGGAGCCGGAGCCTTTGTGATAAATCGGCTCCGGCTCCGACCAAAACCATCGGCTCCTTAAGGCTCCGGCTCGGCTCCGGCTCCACAGCCCTGGTTGGTACCACAGAATTAGATTCATCTGCGCGCAGATAAACAAAATATTTAACCCTCAACGGTACACATAGTTTTACTTACGTAGAAGTACAAACGTGTACAATTTGTACACAGCATTGTTATGTTTGATTTTATCAATAAATTTCTTTTAGGTAAGTGCATATTAAATTTTAATGCAACATATGGAAGTCCCTTGCCTTAATACACTTTACTTAATTGATCATGATTGCTGTGTTTAGATTAATTCAATAAAAAATATGTTATTGATATAATGCATCTTCTCATCACTCCTTCGCATCTCACGATCACGGAAGTTGTCAAATTGAATAACGCAAAAGAAGAACTTGAAACGTTGGTAGCCGATTACTCCCCTGCAGAAGGGTCTTCTTACCTATCATTTGAGGACCAGATATCTTGCAATTAAGTCATATTATCCCTGTCGACACCGGCTCGTATTATCAAAGATGACACCGTAATCATGCCAAAAATTCAGAGAAATCAAAATCATGTGTGACGGATCGGGTTTCGACTTTCTCTCTGTAAATTCAAGTCGGATGTCAGAAACTTTTCTGTTAGTGCAATGTAGAACATGCCTTATCATGTCTTCGTCGTGCAACAAGAGAAACGCATCATTTTCATTCGTCTGAAAGGTTCGCGCCCTCGCGGCCGCTTACTCAAAAATGCTTCTTATTACGTGCGGAGGAAGTGGCTGATGAGAATAGGTCACACATCCAGCTTCTGGTTCTATAACCGAATTATCATCATCTGTGATATCATCTTTGCTGGATATTTCTTCAAATGCCTCTAGATCTCCCTCGTCGTCTATACGTTGCGGTCATTGTCACTCGATCGTGGAGCGAGTACTTGGTGACCGTCGTACGTAGGGGTATCAACCGGCATATCGTCATCTGATGTATACGCCAAATTATCGTCGTTTAATCCCAATTTAAATTTGGGCCAGCCTCAGTGAAAGTCGTACGGCGCCCTCGATGCATCGCGTCGGAGCTGTCGAAAATGTGTTTTGTTCGCTCGCGAACAAAATGAAGAATGACTAAAGAAATGAAGCACTCATTCAAACTATCCAATCAGACGGTGTAAGACAGATCATCACGTGCGGGATCGAGTTGCGGAGAGGTGCTGAACACAGATATCTATAATGCCCGTATTTCTAATTGACGATATTATCCTGCTTTCAAACGATGAATACGTTAATTCTAGATGGAGACAATTTGTACACGTTTGTACAGGAAAGGATTATCTAGCTTTTGTGGCTTGTTAAAACACTCGGTATCAATGAAAACTACAGATTGGCAAGCCATGCCAAATCCTAAGGCTGGCATGTAAATCAAAGATTCAAATTTGATCGCATCAAACAGAAATGAAGTTTGAAAATTTAATGTGTACATTTTGTCTACGTTTGTACGGTTGAGGGTTAATTCTGTAGTTGGTAGTGAATGGGTTAAAGGGGAAAATCATAGGATTGCGTAGTTCTTGAACGACTGAATGGCTACATGACAGTTATATTTCTTTTCCAGCTGAATATCTGCTCAATTTCGAAGTCCGGAGATGAAATCTGCAAAACTATCACTCCAAAAAATCCACGCGCACGCTGGCAGATAAATGAAGGAAAATTGAAAATTGAAATGAGAATGAGGCCAAAGACTGGTGGTACAGCATTTCTTTCCTTTTCAAAAGATAAGGACGCAACATCAATATTATACTGTTCTGTTAAGACCAGACGTGGAACCATTACTTCGAATAGGATTGAAATCGTGGATAATAGAAAATACTTACCACCAGGTGAGTTGAAAGAAAAAAATTACTGAAAGGTTGAATACCGTTCTCTTTGAATTCAGGAATAACCATTTATATATTTTTACTTGCCATTCATCTATCCAGAAATGATGCAACCTCCAGAGACCGGAGATTTTTTATGAATTCTTGCTTTTTGACAAAAATAATATAGTTAAATTTTATTTCAGCTTAATTGTGACATTAATTAGATTGCAAGTCAAGAAGTAATTTCCAGTTAAAAGAAAGACCATTGCATCGAATTCTAAAAGCGATAATGCTGAGTTGATGTCGGTGTGTTGAGCGAGCTTCGTGTCAGAATTGGAAAAAGTATTTTCCTCTCTCTGACACTTCGTATCAATAAAAAGTTTCGTTTTGATATTTGATTTAGTATCAATAAAAATAGGAATATTTACATGATGTCACTAGTGATTGTTATTACAACATACTCGTACATGAAGCGCCACTCAAATATATCAGTTTATCTATATGTACATAGTAAACTAATTCTTGAATTATAATCTTGTCGTCGTGCAATTTTCTATTCACGCGTTTCGCATGCTTATTCCATTTGCTTTTCAATGAATGTCACTCTTACATCAAATATGCAACTTTCTACTTAAATCTAACATTAACGGAAGTTAATGAAATTTGAATCGATTGCCATCTGAAGCAACAAAATATTAGTTTGACGATTATTCTGTAATACTGTAGCTTTCAAACATGTAGTATCTAACATAATAAATGCATGAATAAATGATTTAGGTCTACTGCAATCTTATTTTTTAACTTCAATTGATTAAGCAATGTAAAATTTGAAATTTAGTCTTAAACTTAACTAATTATCACTCTACGAGTTAAATAGGTAGCACTAAAAAGAATAGTCAAGAATTACAACAAGAAACATAATCGTTTGATTTTTTAGAACCTTAGGCATTTGTGGCACATGAACTTTGATTATAAGATAATTTTGATAAGTTTGCATGTCTATTTATGATGTGACAGGTGATCTGATACACTTGAATCTTCATAACAAATCTTAGCAACAATTTTTATACTGCGAGGCCTCTACCTAGATAGACCTAGAATCTTGAATGAAAATGAAACTAAAGATGATAGCAGAAAAGGAAATTGCACTCACATCAATGTGGGTCGTGCGTCATGTTTTCGTGAAAGTCGGTGGGTCGTGGGTCATGGGTCAAGTTTCGTTGACCCACTTCCAACTGTGTACTTTCCTACTACTTACTTGCTTATTTACTTACTTACATTACATACGTATGGTATGTCTTCAGGTCATTTTCTCATCATGTGCATGTGTTATTATCATGCTTCTGATTGGTGATGTATGCAAGAATGTGTTTAGATGTGAATAAAATTGGTCTATATGTTGGTGTTTGACGACATTAGGAGGCTTGCCAAATTTGATTGCGCTAACTTCACAAACAGAGGCACATGAACATTATAGGAAATATTCTGAAGACATTCCATGCCCAAACGAATTAGCAGTACTTTTCACTCAATGAAAGAAAACATGGGAAATCTCATTTTAACCACAAACTTCAATATCCTTCCCAATGGATTGACATGTGTTTTCTTTGATCATGTCTGACAATAAGAGTAACAGTGTAAAACACGGCAGACGCGCAGATTCGTGATAGGAAAGCCGTGTGGCGTGTGCATTATTCTGTGAAAGTCTCATTTTCGGCCTCGTTCCCTGCAGAAACTCGTTTTGGCTGCCGGACTTATTATTTTCAACGATTCTGCGACCCTACTAAATCCAATTTAAGCTCGCCGATTTGATCATTTTAAATTTTATCAAAATCTCTTTCAATTGTTTCATGTAACCTTATTAATCTTTACCAGTGTTATTTCAGTATATTAGGCAAAACTACTTTTGAGGGCTGACTTGTCAATGTGCAAAAGCTATACAGCATTGTGAATATCGAAGCTGGCCTTTAAAAAAATATCAATAACAGCTATCTTTTACATATGCTGGGAGCAATGTATTGGAAGCAAATTCAATCTGCTTCAGTCACTTTTCGATGAGTGCCTACTAGTACATGAATAAAATCAAATTGTTCCTTGGAGTCTTGCAAATGACTAGTTCTAGACAGCTTGTATAACGAGAAAAGTAATGCATATCAAATTTACTGAGCATCGAATTGTCATTCCACAATTTCAACATTTCGCCATTTATACTGATGTTAAATTGATACAAAATTGCTGTGAAATGGCAGAAAATGTTTGTAGTATTTGCAGCATTTTTGCTTTTATTTATCGTTATTTGTAAAATCATCAACTTTTACAAATTGACTATTTTTGAAAATGGGCAGTAATTACTATCTGTAATTTTTGAATCAAAACTTATCGGTAAATTTGCATCACTGCAATAAACTCACACAGTCAGTGAATCTAGATCGTTAGAAGTCAAGCGGTGTGAATAATATTCCATTTGACGAATGGCAAAAGACGATCACTCAGAAAAATTGAGTCAGAGACATTTGCTTTTCACTTGACTGATGCCTCAATCTGATAGTTGAGATCGTATGCTCTCAGCCTACCGGTAAGAATAGAGCTGCCGCGTTGCGCGTGCTTGGCCAATTACGGAAGCCAAGGGGAGACGAATATGTCCATGAAGCTTTAGCGTCACTACTTCTCCCCCATACTGGGGACTTGGACGGTGCTGACTTAGTCAGACTTTTCTGGAGCACTGTGGAGCCCTTCCTGTCGACTTCCAATGACTTTTTCGGGGCTCAACCTTTGGATCAAAAGATCGCTAGACGCTAGGCCAAGCACGCAACCACTGTGCCACGGAGACCACAGACGAGCATCTCTTTATCCATCATTATTGCTTGCTACCATTGCATTCAATGGAAAATAAAGTTAGATCCCTTGAATACCGTGAATATGAAATTCAAAACCGCCTTCATTTTGGTTATAGCGACATGTTTCGCCTGTTCTTGTTCGCGTTATACACATGACTGAAATGCAAGTTACAGGACACAGACTTCAGGATCGCATTACCGAACATGTTCCCTAAGTGGCTCAGCAACTCAGATCGCCGTCCTCCGCGCTCAAGCCGTGATCCTCCCAGCACCATCACCCGATGTCTGCAGTCCTGCTCATGTGATGCAATTGAAGCCCGCAAGAACTTTTGTGTTCTTTTCTCAGCTAGACATTCGACACTTCTCAGCATTATTGAGGCTTTGGCTTTTTTAGTGAAGCAAGCCCTATGCTATCTGTGCGTGCAGAAAGAGGATATGTATTCTTTGTTGGTAGTATGTCATTTATTTACGCACGTAGCAACGCATTCTTGCACAGTAGTGTTTTTTTCTCCTTTTTTGCTTCCTTTTAATTTTGTGATCATAGCATGTTATAGAGCATGCACCTATATCGTCATGCTTCGTTTCCTTGAGACTTTGCTTAATTTTCTTTATCTTTGCATTTATTGTGTCACTTATACACACTACCTGTTATTCTGTTACCAATTTACCTAGCATGTCAGCCTTGTCTCTTTATTGTATCAGCTTGTCGTTGTCACATATCTATAATGTCAGGTTTTGTCATCTTTCTATGTGTGTATCGATGTGTCAGAAAGTCTCAATTCTGTTGTCTGGATATGTGCTTAGAATACATCATCTGTAACTTGCATTTCAGTCCTATGTATGGCGTGAACAAGCGAAATATGTCGCTATAGCTAAAATGAAAGCGGTTTTGATTTTCATATTCAAGGAAAATAAAGTGTTGTTCGCTCTAGACAACCCCACAGTCACCAAAATGAACCTATTTCAGTGGCTCCAAGATCACCCGTCTCCAACAGTTTGTTTCTGAAGTAGGTGACATTTCCTCTGGGAGGTGTTGCTCGTTAAAATCTTCGAAAACCCCACTCCTGTAAGCTAATTTTCAATGCAATAGCCCAATAGTTACTGCTTCGTGAATATTGTGTGCTCCATGTCAGGCAGCAATGATGTTATAATGCAACGGTGTCACTGTTAATAAGATTTCTTTATCATAATCAACAAAGGTTGGAACCATAGAGTAGGTATATCAGGTAGAGCAGCAACTCAGCATTCATTAAATCCCCAATGTGCATGCAGCTTCGATTTTATTAAGTGAACTCGAGGTAAACACAGTTGGGTATTGTTAATAAAGTTTGTTACGTTCTTATTTCATAAGCAAACTGCCTCTGGTAGAGGAAAATAACATAATCTAAGACAATGATTTCAATAAGCTTTAAAAGATATGTACAATGTAAATGGGTCCACATAATTATTCAGATTATTCAGAGACCTCTTCATTCCTCTTCAGAAGCCTTTATCAAAGCAATCAACGACTTGCATTTTGATCTGATGCACTGGCATATATTACACGGAAGGTCCATATGACTAATCTAAGCAGCTTTTCCGACACTTGCATGTACATCATGATAGGCCCTTCGTAAGCAGACCTTATTCATGTCGATGGCAGAAGATATTTCCCATAGAGTAGGGATATATAGGTAGAGTGTCGACTCAAAAAAGTATCTGTATACAGTGAAAATGTTTGTATCAAAAGATTCAGTTTTTTGCGAAGATTACGTTCCCGTGGTCCAAAAGATTATTTGAACAGTTTTAAAAAAGTCAAAATTTGCCAATTTATACACTACCGAGATGACTTTCCTATATAAGTAGTGTGAAACAAGTTGGATATCAAAAGGAATGAATATTTGCTAATAAGCATCCTAACAAAGCTGAAATCAAGCTGATTATCAAGGGAATTTCACGATCCGTATTATTATGGAAGTCCTCACGATATTATTCGTGCTCTCTTGGCTGAAATTTCAAGTTTCTAATTGAATTGTCACCGGCATGATTTTATGATTCACTAAATTCATGTTTCACTTCTTGAATCTGAATGGTGATGTGGGCCCATTTACATCTTTCAAAGTCAATTGAAATCATTGTCTTTGATACTGTTATTTTGCTGTTCCAGTGGCTGGTTGCTTTCCATATGATCACGCTTAAAAAGATTCTCTTGAGGTTCAGCATGAAAGCAATGGCAGGTCAGTTGCTAATTTAACAAACATTACCTCTCCGAAGCTGTCATGACACGAACGGTCTATAAAAATAATAAACATGCATGTCTCATGAATCTCTTTGGAAACAATTCCAACTGTATCTCCCTTGAGTTCATTTAGTAAAACTGAAAGTGTATACACATTCGGGATTTAATAAATGCGGAGTTACGACTCTACCTAATATATTTACTCTATGATATTTGCCAAAAATTAGAATATAGGCCTATCATAATTAGTCATGCTTGAGACATGTTGGTCAGGTGGGTAGGCAAGTGAGACAAAAGTATTTATTATTATTACTGATCATGCTTTTCGAAAGGAAAGCGAAACCCAAAAGTACGTGTATTTAGTTATGTCGTATTTTTCATTTCAAGGCCTTGTGGCAAGTAATCAGGGTATGGTTGTATTCAGTGATGGCCCATCGATGTTTGATTGTGTTTCAAGACCACTCTCTAATGCTGAAGATTACATCGTAGGTATCTCGTACCACTGGTATATGTGTTCCACCAAGGTGTTTACTGAATGTCCTCCACCACTGCCGCTCAGACCTCAATCGAATTGGCCAATGCGAATCCTTAATAATGGAAGTTTGTATATTCCTTATGTGCCGCGTGATGTGGAGCGACGCCTATCGGTAAGTTTCAAGAAAAATGAATTTCTTGCCGCATTGTGAGATGTTTGCCCAGTTTTCATCGACAATGATGTCCACGTAAAAAGGGTTGGAAGAAATGAAAGCTGTTAGCTGCCATAGTCGTAGGCATGGTTGCGGACTCGGTGGTAAATCCAACCAAATTCTATTTCGAATTTTCCATATATCAATAGAATACACAATACAGAGGAATTTAAGCTGCCGTAGTTATAGCAGATTTTAGAGAATGCTAGACTACATACATGTAAAGTAGAGTGGGATCAATAACAACCCTAAAACAACAAAAATTATGGATGCGATGACAGAGTTCGTAGATCAGTGTGAGAATCTCGTAGCTGTGCGAAAAACTAATTTCAAGACTAAGACGAAAATGTGCCTTACTTTATAGTTAAGCTCAAATCTCAACAAGATAGAATGAGTAGTAAGTAAAACTCCACTTCTGGATAGCGCAAGATGGCCGCCGTCGCAGACGTCCCCCCCCTCTGGACCGGCAGAGTGTCGTGGTCGGCCGCCGTGGTGCTTCGGGTCTGACGTCCCCCCCCCTCTGGCCGACCGTCGTGTAGCGCGCGGTGATGTGGTGTCTAGGTTGGCGTGGTGTGCCGGCCAGGTTGGCGTGGTGTGCCGGCCAGGTTGGGAGGGTGGACTGTCGTAGCTCACCTGAAAAAATCCTAAGTGTCAGAGTGGCTTTGTATGGGTAAAATTTTGAAAATTTTCCAAAGTGTGGAATTTCGACCTGGGACCGTCACCAAACCATTTTTCATCAAATTTCACTGACCTCCCCCCCCCCGACAGCAATCTTCTAACTTTGGTTCTAGTGAACGGATTTTGTTCGTTCGAGTTGCATTCGAAAGAGGAGAAAAAACTGCTCGACAACATTTTTTTGTTACGAGTCAATCGGACCAGCCGTTCAAAAGTTAGAGCGGTTACAAGATTTTAGGTCGGAGCTCGCTCACCTGAAAAAATCCTAAGTGTCAGAGTGGCTTTGTATGGGTAAAATTTTGAAAATTTTCCAAAGTGTGGAATTTCGACCTGGGACCTTCACCAAAACATTTTTCATCAAATTTCTCTGAACGCGGGGGGAGGGGGGAGTCAGTGAAATTTGATGAAAAATGTTTTGGTAAAGGTCCCAGGTCGAAATTCGGAAGTTTTAAATTTTTCAAAATTTTCACCACACTGGGGCTCTCACACTTAGGAATTTTTTCACTTGTGGCATGTTACATGGACATGTGCTGACGGACCAACTTCCCGTGATCATATGAGAATGGTTCAGGTGTCATATGATAGAGAATGATGAGACGAATCGTTTGCAACAAACCGCATGTCGCTACGATGAATACTTTCGGAGATAGAGCCATTTTAAGTTTTCTTCCGAGCATATATAAACCCCCGACAACGTAAGTCTGATCACTTCATCGAAAGACGAGGTAAGCGACGGTCGTCGCTCTGAGCTCCCGATATCGGGTGTTTCAAAGGACTCTATCTTTTGAAGTAGGCAAGCTATCTTCTTACTTCAAAGTTTGTATGATAGAGTTTGATAGTGTCTTTACTACTGATAAAATTTTTTAAAAGTAGTATGAGTAGTAAAATGCGGAATTTTTTAAAAATTCTTAATTTTCACTTTTTTCAAAGTTTTAACATATAGACTAAGGTTTTCAAGTATCCTGAGTTCAAATCTGCTATCAGATTTGAAATTTAACTAAGTCTAAGGCAGCTTTGAGGGGTTAGATCCCAGCTACTGATCACTACCTTTGACTCGGCGTTCCTGTTACCACTTCGGGGCAGTGACAATGATGTCTTCAGCTGTAAAGAGCGGGTATCGGGGAAGATCTCTCACTTCCCTAGTGATCAGTACAAGGCCTTCGGGCTGTCGACGGGATCGAGTGCCACTCACTACACTCTTTAGGAATATGACTGTACTACATGATTCCAAACTTATACAAATTTCATTATCTTACAGTTAACAATAAATCAGGCATGGCAAACGATAAGAATCGTAAATATCACATCAAAATGTGTCATGTGGGCGAATTAATCGCAGTGCGGACGCCAAGGCGCATGTGAAGAAGGCGGGCACCGGCCACATGATTATCTTGAATAGGGTTGCGTGTGTGAAGTGCAGAGTGCTGAAGGGTGATGAGGATGAGGCGCGTTTTTACAGAGTGCATGCTGACTGTAGTGGTGGTTTAGTGACTGATTTGAGATTTACGCAGTTGATTGTGGAAGAGAGGGAGCGAATGTTGGCGATCGAGCGAGAGGGTAAGGCTGAGAATGTTGTTGAGAATGTTGTTGAGAATGATGAGTTGGCGAGAGCGGTTGCGTCGTTGGAGGGTGAGATTGAGCGAAAGAGAGTGCTTGAGAGTGATGATAAGGATGATGTGGATTTAGATAGGGAGCGTGTGAGGAAGTTGAGCTCTTCGTCGTCGGAGGTGTCAAACATTGTCATCACCGACCCCCCGAAGAGCTCATCTTCCCCAAAAGTGAAGAGTGGTGGGATTCGTGTGCAGTCGGCGAGGTGGTTGAAGGATGAAGAGAAGAGGCATGTTTCGCAGCAGATGGCGCATGATTTGTTGGTTAATAAGTATGAGAGTTTGAAGAAAGTGAAGGATGAAGTTGTGAAGGAGTTGGATGAGTTGAAAAAGAAGGAACTGAAGTCGAAGGAGGTAGCGGATGAAAATATTAGAATGAGGCGTAGTGTGACTGATTTGAAGAATAAGACGCGAGAGTTGGAAGAGAAGAATGATGAGTGTGAGAAGAGGGCGAGTGCTGCGGAGAGAAGAATGAGAGATGCAGAAGCGAAGTTTGAGGAGATGATGAAGGAGATGAGTGTGTTGAGAGCGAGGAATGTTGAGTTGGAGAGGACTGTGGCTCGGCGGGTGATGAGAGGCAGGCGTATGAGAAGTTGGAGCGCATGAGGGATGAGTGGGAACGTGTGAATGAGGATCGTTTGTTTGAGTTTCACATCCCTATTCGGGATAATCATTTGGCCGGCGAAGTACTCGTAAACCAGAATTTAGACGAGTCAATAATTTGTTACAACGGCCATCCGACCAAGAAATGTTTGCATGCCAGCCTACGAATGCGCGGTCACTTGCACAAATTTTCTATTCGGAAGCGCGCGAGACTGCCAAAGGATGGCTAACTTGGTAAGTGAAAAGTAAATAAGATAGTATATCCTATTCTAATACATATCATTTTCATTGCAGATCTTTGCCCGCCTTCACCACCCCATCAATTCACTCCCGAGAACGAACCAGCGGCTCTCTTAAGGGCCACCTAGGGGCAAGACATGATAGAACCTCCACGCGGTTTGCCCTGGGCAGTCTTCTGACTGGCGAATACTATCATTAAGTTGAATCTGCTATCAGTCAACTTGAACGTTGCATCGTGTTAGAGGGGTATATAAACCACTGCCTCTCATTTCATTTCATTTCAATCATGCAGACGCCGAACAGTCAAGTCAGCTCTCCTCGCGGACCGCAGTTAAGGCCGCGAAATTTATTTGAGGAGTTTGTCAGGCTAGAGGAGCAAGACAGAGTTTTTAATAATCTTGCTCGGATTGGCAATCCGATGACAGCAACTGCTGTCAATCCAACGGAATGGCGCTACATTCCACTTTTTAGCCATGTACCAGTTAGTGTGGAAGTCGACAGTGCTACCAAAGAGAGAGTCAAATACTCTCTCAGCAGAATTGGTAGGGTGTAAGATGACGTTACTCCCGAGAACGAACCATCGGCTCTCTTAAGGGCCACCATGGGGCAAGACATGATAGAACCTCCACGCGGTTTGCCCTGGGCAGTCTTCGGACTGGCGAATACTATCATTAAGTTGAATCTGCTATCAGTCAACTTGAACATTATGCAGTCGATTGCTATCCCTGAAGCATTCTGATTCGCTGTTGAGCAATTCATTGTTGAAAACCCTATATAAGCCAGAAGATTGTAGCGCTTCTCATTCAATTTGAAGTCACGATGGAAGCGACATCTGCCGACAACATTCCCGTCTTCATCGATGAAGACAACGCCATTCCCGAGTTCATCATCCTCGACGAGTGGGATGAAGAGGATGAGAAGAAGGGGAAGATCAAGAGGATCGTTTGGACGGATGAGGTGTGGACTCCTAAAACCACCCGCATCCGAAAGGTGCCAGATGCACCAGTACGACCTCGGCGGTATAGGGTCTATGACAACCTAACCGTCATACCCATTGACTATTCCAGCCAATAGTCAAATTCACACCCCGAGAACGAACCATCAGCTCTCTTAAGGGCCACCTAGGGGCAAGACATGATAGAACCTCCACGCGGTTTGCCCTGGGCAGTCTTCGGACTGGCGAATACTATCATTAAGTTGAATCTGCTATCAGTCAACTTGAACGTTGCAAATGAAGTTCGGTGTAATACTTCCTTTCGACGGGCGTTCCTGTATACGGCGGCGGTGAAACCCGTAACTATGTATACCGCAAGGGACATTCGGCAATGGTCAATCTTGTTAAACCTCTCTGCGTCATGTTTGCAAGTGATTGCCTCTGTCTCAACGTAGTATGCATTCGCGCCAGGGCGACATTTAGCCAACTGTCGAAGGTTGCCTAAAACTTTCCATTGCATACGTTATGAGAACCATGAGTTCTACCTGTCTCTATCAATGAGACGAATTGATGAATGGAATGAAATGGGAGGACACTCACGCGCCACACGCAACATAACACACTTCTCTCTTCCGTAGTCTAACAAGCTCTTTACACATGGATCGCAGTCGATTGCTAGCTATCCCTGTATCAGAAGTGTAAGCTATCTTAATTTTATTTGACACTATTTCATCTATCATCATCGTCCATATGAAATGTTTTAAGATTTACAAGTTAGACTAAGCGTGCTACTATTTCCAAATGAAAATGTGTACATGGTTAAATCATCCACTTAAGCCCATCCGTAGTCTAACAAGCTCTTTACACATGGATCGCAGTCGATTGCTATCCCTGTATCAGAAGTGTAAGCTATCTTAATTTTATTTAACACTATTTCAGCTACCATCATCACCCATATGAAGTGTCATAAGATTTACAAGTTAGACTAAGCGTTCTACTATTTGTAAATGAAAGATATAGTTTCATCCAGTTTACAAGTTAAAAATAAAGTTTCAATAGTGTGTACGTTAGAAATAAAGTTTTAGCTGTTTGTATATCACAAAACAAAGTTTCAAGAGTTTACAAGTTAAAAAATAAAGTTTCAATGGTGTATACGTTAGAAATAAAGTTTTAGCTGTTTGTATATCAAAATAAAGTTTCAAGAGTTTACAAGTTAAAAAATAAAGTTTCAATGGTGTATACGTTAGAAATAAAGTTTTAGCTGTTTGTATATCAAAATAAAGTTTCAAGAGTTTACAAGTTAGAAATAACGTTTCAATAGTGTATGCGTTAGAAATAAAGTTTTAGCTGTTTGTATATCAAAATAAAGTTTCAAGAGTTTACAAGTTAGAAATAACGTTTCAATAGTGTATGCGTTAGAAATAAAGTTTTAGCTGTTTGTATATCAAAATAAAGTTTCAAGAGTTTACAAGTTAGAAATAAAGTTTCAACAGTGTGTATGTTAGAAATAAAGGTATAACTGTTTGTAAAAATAAGATCGCAAGATTTACTAGTTTACAAGTTAGACTAAGTGTAAATTAAAATAAAATTATAACTGTTCACGAGTTAAAGCGTTGATGCAACGATGAACAGTTAATAAGCTGAAAAGTTTTAGATTCACTTTAACATTACCATATGTTTACAGATAGAAATGTATCACAGCAAAGCTACTTCATGAGTTAGTTTGCCAGGAGTGTATCATCTCAAACTTTTACTCCGTCGTTGAAAT
>CAJQUW010013892.1:0-47475 GCA_907163375.1 Prostheceraeus crozeri | reverse complement strand
CAGTAGTAATAAAAGGTCCATAATAAACACAGCGCCCCCCCACCCCCCCCCTTCTGGAACGACAGAGTGTCGTGGTCGGCCGCCGTGGTGCTTCGGGTCTGACTCCCCCCCCTCTGCAAACGACAGAGTGTGAGACTCGGGTGAGTTGGTCCGAACCGCCTGGTTGACGTGGGCGACCGTCTAGGTTGACGTGGGCGACCGTCTAGGTTGACGTGGGCGACCGTCTAGGTTGTCGTGGATGGGAAAACGGAGGCCAGATTCGGATTCAGCGTCAAATTCTACATCGAAATGGTGTATTTCCAGCTCAATCGGAGAGAAAAAATTTTCGCTGACGTCCCCCCCCTCTGGACAGCTCGCTTCGATTTTGGCTTCCAGTGGACGGATTTTGTCGTGCCATAGCTCGTTTGAAAGCTAAGAGTGAGAAAAACTCATTGAAAGAATCTGCTTGTTCCTATCTGTCTTCGTTTAGATGTGAGACGCCATTTAAGATTTTGGGACATTGGCGAAAAACGACAGAGTTAGAATTTGGGACGTTTTGGGCTGTAGCTTCAAAACGAAGCATCGGATTGGAAAACGGATTTCAGATTTGGAATCAGCGTGAAATTCTCTATCTGTATGGTGAGTTTCAAGTCAATCGGAGAGAAAAAATTTTCGCTGACGTCCCCCCCCCTCTGGACAGCTCGCTTCGATTTTGGCTTCCAGTGGACGGATTTTGTCGTGCCATAGCTCGTTTGAAAGCTAAGAGTGAGACAAATTCACTGAAAGAATCGGCTTGTTCCTATCTGTCTTCGTTTAGATGTGAGACGCCATTTAAGATTTTGGGACATTGGCGAAAAACGACAGAGTTAGAATTTGGGACGTTTTGGGCTGTAGCTTCAAAACGAAGCATCGGATTGGAAAACGGATTTCAGATTTGGAATCAGCGTGAAATTCTCTATCTGTATGGTGAGTTTCAAGTCAATCGGCGAGAAAAAATTTTCAACATTTTTCGAAAAAACGACAGAGTTAGAATTTTTGCGATGGCTGCCTACTGTAGAGCCAAAACGAAGCATCGGATGGGAAAACGGAGGCCAGATTCGGATTCAGCGTCAAATTCTACATGGAAATGGTGTATTTCCAGCTCAATCGGAGAGAAAAAATTTTCGCTGACGTCCCCCCCCTCTGGACAGCTCGCTTCGATTTTGGCTTCCAGTGGACGGATTTTGTCGTGCCATAGCTCGTTTGAAAGCTAAGAGTGAGACAAATTCACTGAAAGAATCGGCTTGTTCCTATCTGTCTTCGTTTAGATGTGAGACGCCATTTAAGATTTTGGGACATTGGCGAAAAACGACAGAGTTAGAATTTGGGACGTTTTGGGCTGTAGCTTCAAAACGAAGCATCGGATTGGAAAACGGATTTCAGATTTGGAATCAGCGTGAAATTCTCTATCTGTATGGTGAGTTTCAAGTCAATCGGCGAGAGAAAAAATTTTCAACATTTTTCGAAAAAACGACAGAGTTAGAATTTTTGCGATGGCTGCCTACTGTAGAGCCAAAACGAAGCATCGGATGGGAAAACGGAGGCCAGATTCGGATTCAGCGTCAAATTCTACATGGAATTGGTGTATTTCCAGCTCAATCGGAGAGAAAAAATTTTCGCTGACGTCCCCCCCCCTCTGGACAGCTCGCTTCGATTTTGGCTTCCAGTGGACGGATTTTGTCGTGCCATAGCTCGTTTGAAAGCTAAGAGTGAGACAAATTCAGTGAAAGAATCGGCTTGTTCCTATCTGTCTTCGTTTAGATGTGAGACGCCATTTAAGATTTTGGGACATTGGCGAAAAACGACAGAGTTAGAATTTGGGACGTTTTGGGCTGTAGCTTCAAAACGAAGCATCGGATTGGAAAACGGATTTCAGATTTGGAATCAGCGTGAAATTCTCTATCTGTATGGTGAGTTTCAAGTCAATCGGCGAGAAAAAATTTTCAACATTTTTCGAAAAAACGACAGAGTTAGAATTTTTGCGATGGCTGCCTACTGTAGAGCCAAAACGAAGCATCGGATGGGAAAACGGAGGCCAGATTCGGATTCAGCGTCAAATTCTACATGGAAATGGTGTATTTCCAGCTCAATCGGAGAGAAAAAATTTTCGCTGACGTCCCCCCCCCTCTGGACAGCTCGCTTCGATTTTGGCTTCCAGTGGACGGATTTTGTCGTGCCATAGCTCGTTTGAAAGCTAAGAGTGAGACAAATTCACTGAAAGAATCGGCTTGTTCCTATCTGTCTTCGTTTAGATGTGAGACGCCATTTAAGATTTTGGGACATTGGCGAAAAACGACAGAGTTAGAATTTGGGACGTTTTGGGCTGTAGCTTCAAAACGAAGCATCGGATTGGAAAACGGATTTCAGATTTGGAATCAGCGTGAAATTCTCTATCTGTATGGTGAGTTTCAAGTCAATCGGCGAGAAAAAATTTTGAGACGCCATTTAAGATTTTGGGACATTGGCGAAAAACGACAGAGTTAGAATTTGGGACGTTTTGGGCTGTAGCTTCAAAACGAAGCATCGGATGGGAAAACGGATTTCAGATTTGGAATCAGCGTGAAATTCTCTATCTGTATGGTGAGTTTCAAGTCAATCGGAGAGAAAAAATTTTCGCTGACGTCCCCCCCCCTCTGGACAGCTCGCTTCGATTTTGGCTTCCAGTGGACGGATTTTGTCGTGCCATAGCTCGTTTGAAAGCTAAGAGTGAGACAAATTCACTGAAAGAATCGGCTTGTTCCTATCTGTCTTCGTTTAGATGTGAGACGCCATTTAAGATTTTGGGACATTGGCGAAAAACGACAGAGTTAGAATTTGGGACGTTTTGGGCTGTAGCTTCAAAACGAAGCATCGGATTGGAAAACGGATTTCAGATTTGGAATCAGCGTGAAATTCTCTATCTGTATGGTGAGTTTCAAGTCAATCGGCGAGAGAAAAAATTTTCAACATTTTTCGAAAAAACGACAGAGTTAGAATTTTTTGCGATGGCTGCCTACTTTAGAGCCAAAACGAAGCATCGGATGGGAAAACGGAGGCCAGATTCGGATTCAGCGTCAAATTCTACATGGAAATGGTGTATTTCCACCTCAATCGGAGAGAAAAGTTTTCACTGACGTCCCCCCCCCTCTGGACAGCTCGCTTAGATTTTGGCTTCCACTGGACGGATTTTGTCGTGCCATAGCTCGTTTGAAAGCTAAGAGTGAGACAAATTCACTGAAAGGATCGGCTTGTTCCTATCTGTCTTCGTTTAGATGTGAGACGCCATTTAAGATTTTGGGACATTGGCGAAAAACGACAGAGTTAGAATTTGGGACGTTTTGGGCTGTAGCTTCAAAACGAAGCATCGGATTGGAAAACGGATTTCAGATTTGGAATCAGCGTGAAATTCTCTATCTGTATGGTGAGTTTCAAGTCAATCGGCGAGAAAAAATTTTCAACATTTTTCGAAAAAACGACAGAGTTAGAATTTTTGCGATGGCTGCCTACTGTAGAGCCAAAACGAAGCATCGGATGGGAAAACGGAGGCCAGATTCGGATTCAGCGTCAAATTCTACATGGAAATGGTGTATTTCCAGCTCAATCGGAGAGAAAAAATTTTCGCTGACGTCCCCCCCCTCTGGACAGCTCGCTTCGATTTTGGCTTCCAGTGGACGGATTTTGTCGTGCCATAGCTCGTTTGAAAGCTAAGAGTGAGACAAATTCAGTGAAAGAATCGGCTTGTTCCTATCTGTCTTCGTTTAGATGTGAGACGCCATTTAAGATTTTGGGACATTGGCGAAAAACGACAGAGTTAGAATTTGGGACGTTTTGGGCTGTAGCTTCAAAACGAAGCATCGGATTGGAAAACGGATTTCAGATTTGGAATCAGCGTGAAATTCTCTATCTGTATGGTGAGTTTCAAGTCAATCGGAGAGAAAAAATTTTCGCTGACGTCCCCCCCTCTGGACAGCTCGCTTCGATTTTGGCTTCCAGTGGACGGATTTTGTCGTGCCATAGCTCGTTTGAAAGCTAAGAGTGAGACAAATTCACTGAAAGAATCGGCTTGTTCCTATCTGTCTTCGTTTAGATGTGAGACGCCATTTAAGATTTTGGGACATTGGCGAAAAACGACAGAGTTAGAATTTGGGACGTTTTGGGCTGTAGCTTCAAAACGAAGCATCGGATGGGAAAACGGATTTCAGATTTGGAATCAGCGTCAAATTCTCTATCTGTATGGTGAGTTTCAAGTCAATCGCGAGAAAAAATTTTCAACATTTTTCGAAAGACGACAGAGTTAGAATTTTTGCGATGGCTGCCTACTGTAGAGCCAAAACGAAGCATCGGATGGGAAAACGGAGGCCAGATTCGGATTCAGCGTCAAATTCTACATGGAAATGGTGTATTTCCAGCTCAATCGGAGAGAAAAAATTTTCGCTGACGTCCCCCCCCCTCTGGACAGCTCGCTTCGATTTTGGCTTCCAGTGGACGGATTTTGTCGTGCCATAGCTCGTTTGAAAGCTAAGAGTGAGACAAATTCAGTGAAAGAATCGGCTTGTTCCTATCTGTCTTCGTTTAGATGTGAGACGCCATTTAAGATTTTGGGACATTGGCGAAAAACGACAGAGTTAGAATTTGGGACGTTTTGGGCTGTAGCTTCAAAACGAAGCATCGGATTGGAAAACGGATTTCAGATTTGGAATCAGCGTGAAATTCTCTATCTGTATGGTGAGTTTCAAGTCAATCGGCGAGAAAAAATTTTCAACATTTTTCGAAAAAACGACAGAGTTAGAATTTTTGCGATGGCTGCCTACTGTAGAGCCAAAACGAAGCATCGGATGGGAAAACGGAGGCCAGATTCGGATTCAGCGTCAAATTCTACATGGAAATGGTGTATTTCCAGCTCAATCGGAGAGAAAAATTTTCGCTGACGTCCCCCCCTCTGGACAGCTCGCTTCGATTTTGGCTTCCAGTGGACGGATTTTGTCGTGCCATAGCTCGTTTGAAAGCTAAGAGTGAGACAAATTCACTGAAAGAATCGGCTTGTTCCTATCTGTCTTCGTTTAGTTTAGATGTGAGACGCCATTTAAGATTTTGGGACATTGGCGAAAAACGACAGAGTTAGAATTTGGGACGTTTTGGGCTGTAGCTTCAAAACGAAGCATCGGATTGGAAAACGGATTTCAGATTTGGAATCAGCGTGAAATTCTCTATCTGTATGGTGAGTTTCAAGTCAATCGGCGAGAAAAAATTTTCAACATTTTTCGAAAAAACGACAGAGTTAGAATTTGGGACGTTTTGGTGTGTAGAGCCAAAACGAAGCATCGGATGGGAAAACGGAGGCCAGATTCGGATTCAGCGTCAAATTCTACATGGAAATGGTGTATTTCCAGCTCAATCGGAGAGAAAAATTTTTCGCTGACGTCCCCCCCCTCTGGACAGCTCGCTTCGATTTTGGCTTCCAGTGGACGGATTTTGTCGTGCCATAGCTCGTTTGAAAGCTAAGAGTGAGACAAATTCAGTGAAAGAATCGGCTTGTTCCTATCTGTCTTCGTTTAGATGTGAGACGCCATTTAAGATTTTGGGACATTGGCGAAAAAACGACAGAGTTAGAATTTGGGACGTTTTGGGCTGTAGCTTCAAAACGAAGCATCGGATTGGAAAACGGATTTCAGATTTGGAATCAGCGTGAAATTCTCTATCTGTATGGTGAGTTTCAAGTCAATCGGCGAGAAAAAATTTTCAACATTTTTCGAAAAAACGACAGAGTTAGAATTTGGGACGTTTTGGGCTGTAGCTTCAAAACGAAGCATCGGATTGGAAAACGGATTTCAGATTTGGAATCAGCGTGAAATTCTACATCGGTATGGTGAGTTTCAAGTCAATCGGAGAGAAAAAATTTTCGCTGACGTCCCCCCCCTCTGGACAGCTCGCTTCGATTTTGGCTTCCAGTGGACGGATTTTGTCGTGCCATAGCTCGTTTAAAAGCTAAGAGTGAGACAAATTCACTGAAAGAATCGGCTTGTTCCTATCTGTCTTCGTTTAGATGTGAGACGCCATTTAAGATTTTGGGACATTGGCGAAAAACGACAGAGTTAGAATTTGGGACGTTTTGGGCTCTAGCTTCAAAACGAAGCATCGGATTGGAAAACGGATTTCAGATTTGGAATCAGCGTGAAATTCTCTATCTGTATGGTGAGTTTCAAGTCAATCGGCGAGAAAAAATTTTCAACATTTTTCGAAAAAACGACAGAGTTAGAATTTTTGCGATGGCTGCCTACTGTAGAGCCAAAACGAAGCATCGGATGGGAAAACGGAGGCCAGATTCGGATTCAGCGTCAAATTCTACATGAAAATGGTGTATTTCCAGCTCAATCGGAGAGAAAAAATTTTCGCTGTTTCGCTGACGTCCCCCCCCTCTGGAAAGCTCGCTTCGATTTTGGCTTCCAGTGGACGGATTTTGTCGTGCCATAGCTCGTTTGAAAGCTAAGAGTGAGACAAATTCACTGAAAGAATCGGCCCGTTCCTATCTGTCTTCGTTTAGATGTGAGACGCCATTTAAGATTTTGGGACATTGGCGAAAAACGACAGAGTTAGAATTTGGGACGTTTTGGGCTGTAGCTTCAAAACGAAGCATCGGATTGGAAAACGGATTTCAGATTTGGAATCAGCGTGAAATTCTCTATCTGTATGGTGAGTTTCAAGTCAATCGGCGAGAAAAAATTTTCAACATTTTTCGAAAAAACGACAGAGTTAGAATTTTTGCGATGGCTGCCTACTGTAGAGCCAAAACGAAGCATCGGATGGGAAAACGGAGGCCAGATTCGGATTCAGCGTCAAATTCTACATGGAAATGGTGTATTTCCAGCTCAATCGGAGAGAAAAAATTTTCGCTGACGTCCCCCCCCTCTGGACAGCTCGCTTCGATTTTGGCTTCCAGTGGACGGATTTTGTCGTGCCATAGCTCGTTTGAAAGCTAAGAGTGAGACAAATTCACTGAAAGAATCGGCTTGTTCCTATCTGTCTTCGTTTAGATGTGAGACGCCATTTAAGATTTTGGGACATTGGCGAAAAACGACAGAGTTAGAATTTGGGACGTTTTGGGCTGTAGCTTCAAAACGAAGCATCGGATTGGAAAACGGATTTCAGATTTGGAATCAGCGTGAAATTCTCTATCTGTATGGTGAGTTTCAAGTCAATCGGCGAGAAAAAATTTTCGCTGACGTCCCCCCCCTCTGGACAGCTCGCTTCGATTTTGGCTTCCAGTGGACGGATTTTGTCGTGCCATAGCTCGTTTGAAAGCTAAGAGTGAGACAAATTCACTGAAAGAATCGGCTTGTTCCTATCTGTCTTCGTTTAGATGTGAGACGCCATTTAAGATTTTGGGACATTGGCAAAAACGACAGAGTTAGAATTTGGGACGTTTTGGGCTGTAGCTTCAAAACGAAGCATCGGATTGGAAAACGGATTTCAGATTTGGAATCAGCGTGAAATTCTCTATCTGTATGGTGAGTTTCAAGTCAATCGGCGAGAAAAATTTTCAACATTTTTCGAAAAAACGACAGAGTTAGAATTTTTGCGATGGCTGCCTACTGTAGAGCCAAAACGAAGCATCGGATGGGAAAACGGAGGCCAGATTCGGATTCAGCGTCAAATTCTACATGGAAATGGTGTATTTCCAGCTCAATCGGAGAGAAAAAATTTTCGCTGACGTCCCCCCCCTCTGGACAGCTCGCTTCGATTTTGGCTTCCAGTGGACGGATTTTGTCGTGCCATAGCTCGTTTGAAAGCTAAGAGTGAGAAAAATTCATTGAAAGAATCTGCTTGTTCCTATCTGTCTTCGTTTAGATGTGAGACGCCATTTAAGATTTTGGGACATTGGCGAAAAACGACAGAGTTAGAATTTGGGACGTTTTGGGCTGTAGCTTCAAAACGAAGCATCGGATTGGAAAACGGATTTCAGATTTGGAATCAGCGTGAAATTCTCTATCTGTATGGTGAGTTTCAAGTCAATCGGCGAGAAAAAATTTTCGCTGACGTCCCCCCCCCTCTGGACAGCTCGCTTCGATTTTGGCTTCCAGTGGACGGATTTTGTCGTGCCATAGCTCGTTTGAAAGCTAAGAGTGAGACAAATTCACTGAAAGAATCGGCTTGTTCCTATCTGTCTTCGTTTAGATGTGAGACGCCATTTAAGATTTTGGGACATTGGCGAAAAACGACGACAGAGTTAGAATTTGGGACGTTTTGGGCTGTAGCTTCAAAACGAAGCATCGGATTGGAAAACGGATTTCAGATTTGGAATCAGCGTGAAATTCTCTATCTGTATGGTGAGTTTCAAGTCAATCGGAGAGAAAAAATTTTCAACATTTTTCGAAAAAACGACAGAGTTAGAATTTTTGCGATGGATGCCTACTGTAGAGCCAAAACGAAGCATCGGATGGGAAAACGGAGGCCAGATTCGGATTCAGCGTCAAATTCTACATGGAAATGGTGTATTTCCAGCTCAATCGGAGAGAAAAAATTTTCGCTGACGTCCCCCCCCCTCTGGACAGCTCGCTTCGATTTTGGCTTCCAGTGGACGGATTTTGTCGTGCCATAGCTCGTTTGAAAGCTAAGAGTGAGACAAATTCACTGAAAGAATCGGCTTGTTCATATCTGTCTTCGTTTAGATGTGAGACGCCATTTAAGATTTTGGGACATTGGCGAAAAAACGACAGAGTTAGAATTTGGGACGTTTTGGGCTCTAGCTTCAAAACGAAGCATCGGATTGGAAAACGGATTTCAGATTTGGAATCAGCGTGAAATTCTCTATCTGTATGGTGAGTTTCAAGTCAATCGGCGAGAAAAAATTTTCAACATTTTTCGAAAAAACGACAGAGTTAGAATTTTTGCGATGGCTGCCTACTGTAGTGCCAAAACGAAGCATCGGATGGGAAAACGGAGGCCAGATTCGGATTCAGCGTGAAATTCTGCATCGGTATGGTGAATTTGAACGCAATCGGAGAGAAAAAATTTTCGCTGACGTCCCCCCCCCTCTGGACAGCTCGCTTCGATTTTGGCTTCCCGTGGACGGATTTTGTCGTGCCATAGCTCGTTTGAAAGCTAAGAGTGAGACAAATTCACTGAAAGAATCGGCTTGTTCCTATCTGTCTTCGTTTAGATGTGAGACGCCATTTACGATTTTGGGACATTGGCGAAAAACGACAGAGTTAGAATTTGGGACGTTTTGGGCTGTAGCTTCAAAACGAAGCATCGGATTGGAAAACGGATTTCAGATTTGGAATCAGCGTGAAATTCTCTATCTGTATGGTGAGTTTCAAGTCAATCGGAGAGAAAAATTTTCAACATTTTTCGAAAAAACGACAGAGTTAGAATTTTTGCGATGGCTGCCTACTGTAGAGCCAAAACGAAGCATCGGATGGGAAAACGGAGGCCAGATTCGGATTCAGCGTCAAATTCTACATGGAAATGGTGTATTTCCAGCTCAATCGGAGAGAAAAAATTTTCGCTGACGTCCCCCCCCTCTGGACAGCTCGCTTCGATTTTGGCTTCCAGTGGACGGATTTTGTCGTGCCATAGCTCGTTTGAAAGCTAAGAGTGAGACAAATTCATTGAAAGAATCGGCTTGTTCCTATCTGTCTTCGTTTAGATGTGAGACGCCATTTAAGATTTTGGGACATTGGCGAAAAACGACAGAGTTAGAATTTGGGACGTTTTGGGCTCTAGCTTCAAAACGAAGCATCGGATTGGAAAACGGATTTCAGATTTGGAATCAGCGTGAAATTCTCTATCTGTATGGTGAGTTTCAAGTCAATCGGCGAGAAAAAATTTTCAACATTTTTCGAAAAAACGACAGAGTTAGAATTTTTGCGATGGCTGCCTACTGTAGAGCCAAAACGAAGCATCGGATGGGAAAACGGAGGCCAGATTCGGATTCAGCGTCAAATTCTACATGGAATGGTGTATTTCCAGCTCAATCGGAGAGAAAAAAATTTTCGGCTGACGTCCCCCCCCCTCTGGACAGCTTGCTTCGATTTTGGCTTCCAGTGGACGGATTTAGTCGTGCCATAGCTCGTTTGAAAGCTAAGAGTGAGACAAATTCACTGAAAGAATCGGCTTGTTCCTATCTGTCTTCGTTTAGATGTGAGACGCCATTTAAGATTTTGGGACATTGGCGAAAAACGACAGAGTTAGAATTTGGGACGTTTTGGGCTGTAGCTTCAAAACGAAGCATCGGATTGAAAACGGATTTCAGATTTGGAATCAGCGTGAAATTCTCTATCTGTATGGTGAGTTTCAAGTCAATCGCCGAGAAAAAGTTTCGCTGACCTCCCCCCCTCTGGACAGCTCGATTCGATTTTGGCTTCCAGTGGACGGATTTTGTCGTGCGATAGCTCGTTTGAAAGCTAAGAGTGAGACAAATTCACTGAAAGAATCGGCTTGTTCCTATCTGTCTTCGTTTAGATGTGAGACGCCATTTAAGATTTTGGGACATTGGCGAAAAACGACAGAGTTAGAATTTGGGACGTTTTGGGCTGTAGCTTCAAAACGAAGCATCGGATTGGAAAACGGATTTCAGATTTGGAATCAGCGTGAAATTCTCTATCTGTATGGTGAGTTTCAAGTCAATCGGAGAGAAAATTTTCAACATTTTTCGAAAAAACGACAGAGTTAGAATTTTTGCGATGGCTGCCTACTGTAGAGCCAAAACGAAGCATCGGATGGGAAAACGGAGGCCAGATTCGGATTCAGCGTCAAATTCTACATGGAAATGGTGTATTTCCAGCTCAATCGGAGAGAAAAAATTTTCGCTGACGTCCCCCCCCTCTGGACAGCTCGCTTCGATTTTGGCTTCCAGTGGACGGATTTTGTCGTGCCATAGCTCGTTTGAAAGCTAAGAGTGAGACAAATTCACTGAAAGAATCGGCTTGTTCCTATCTGTCTTCGTTTAGATGTGAGACGCCATTTAAGATTTTGGGACATTGGCGAAAAACGACAGAGTTAGAATTTGGGACGTTTTGGGCTGTAGCTTCAAAACGAAGCATCGGATTGGAAAACGGATTTCAGATTTGGAATCAGCGTGAAATTCTCTATCTGTATGGTGAGTTTCAAGTCAATCGGCGAGAAAAAATTTTCAACATTTTTCGAAAAAACGACAGAGTTAGAATTTTTGCGATGGCTGCCTACTGTAGAGCCAAAACGAAGCATCGGATGGGAAAACGGAGGCCAGATTCGGATTCAGCGTCAAATTCTACATGGAAATGGTGTATTTCCAGCTCAATCGGAGAGAAAAAATTTTCGCTGACGTCCCCCCCCTCTGGACAGCTCGCTTCGATTTTGGCTTCCAGTGGACGGTTTTTGTCGTGCCATAGCTCGTTTGAAAGCTAAGAGTGAGACAAATTCACTGAAAGAATCGGCTTGTTCCTATCTGTCTTCGTTTAGATGTGAGACGCCATTTAAGATTTTGGGACATTGGCGAAAAACGACAGAGTTAGAATTTGGGCTGTAGCTTCAAAACGAAGCATCGGATTGGAAAACGGATTTCAGATTTGGAATCAGCGTGAAATTCTCTATCTGTATGGTGAGTTTCAAGTCAATCGGAGAGAAAAAATTTTCAACATTTTTCGAAAAAACGACAGAGTTAGAATTTTTGCGATGGCTGCCTACTGTAGAGCCAAAACGAAGCATCGGATGGGAAAACGGAGGCCAGATTCGGATTCAGCGTCAAATTCTACATGGAAATGGTGTATTTCCAGCTCAATCGGAGAGAAAAAATTTTCGCTGACGTCCCCCCCCCTCTGGACAGCTCGCTTCGATTTTGGCTTCCAGTGGACGGATTTTGTCGTGCCATAGCTCGTTTGAAAGCTAAGAGTGAGACAAATTCACTGAAAGAATCGGCTTGTTCCTATCTGTCTTCGTTTAGATGTGAGACGCCATTTAAGATTTTGGGACATTGGCGAAAAACGACAGAGTTAGAATTTGGGACGTTTTGGGCTGTAGCTTCAAAACGAAGCATCGGATTGGAAAACGGATTTCAGATTTGGAATCAGCGTGAAATTCTCTATCTGTATGGTGAGTTTCAAGTCAATCGGCGAGAAAAAATTTTCAACATTTTTCGAAAAAACGACAGAGTTAGAATTTTTGCGATGGCTGCCTACTGTAGAGCCAAAACGAAGCATCGGATGGGAAAACGGAGGCCAGATTCGGATTCAGCGTCAAATTCTACATGGAAATGGTGTATTTCCAGCTCAATCGGAGAGAAAAAATTTTCGCTGACGTCCCCCCCCCTCTGGACAGCTCGCTTCGATTTTGGCTTCCAGTGGACGGATTTTGTCGTGCCATAGCTCGTTTGAAAGCTAAGAGTGAGACAAATTCACTGAAAGAATCGGCTTGTTCATATCTGTCTTCGTTTAGATGTGAGACGCCATTTAAGATTTTGGGACATTGGCGAAAAACGACAGAGTTAGAATTTGGGACGTTTTGGGCTGCAGCTTCAAAACGAAGCATCGGATTGGAAAACGGATTTCAGATTTGGAATCAGCGTGAAATTCTCTATCTGTATGGTGAGTTTCAAGGCAATCGGGAGAAAAAATTTTCAACATTTTTCGAAAAACGACAGAGTTAGAATTTTTGCGATGGCTGCCTACTGTAGAGCCAAAACGAAGCATCGGATGGGAAAACGGAGGCCAGATTCGGATTCAGCGTCAAATTCTACATGGAAATGGTGTATTTCCAGCTCAATCGGAGAGAAAAAATTTTCGCTGACGTCCCCCCCCTCTGGACAGCTCGCTTCGATTTTGGCTTCCAGTGGACGGATTTTGTCGTGCCATAGCTCGTTTGAAAGCTAAGAGTGAGACAAATTCACTGAAAGAATCGGCTTGTTCATATCTGTCTTCGTTTAGATGTGAGACGCCATTTAAGATTTTGGGACATTGGCGAAAAAACGACAGAGTTAGAATTTGGGACGTTTTGGGCTGTAGCTTCAAAACGAAGCATCGGATTGGAAAACGGATTTCAGATTTGGAATCAGCGTGAAATTCTCTATCTGTATGGTGAGTTTCAAGTCAATCGGCGAGAAAAAAATTTTCGCTGACGTCCCTCCCCCCCCTCTGGACAGCTCGCTTCGATTTTGGCTTCCAGTGGACGGATTTTGTCGTGCCATAGCTCGTTTGAAAGCTAAGAGTGAGACAAATTCACTGAAAGAATCGGCTTGTTCCTATCTGTCTTCGTTTAGATGTGAGACGCCATTTAAGATTTTGGGACATTGGCGAAAAACGACAGAGTTAGAATTTGGGACGTTTTGGGCTGTAGCTTCAAAACGAAGCATCGGATTGGAAAACGGATTTCAGATTTGGAATCAGCGTGAAATTCTCTATCTGTATGGTGAGTTTCAAGTCAATCGGAGAGAAAAAATTTTCAACATTTTTCGAAAAAACGACAGAGTTAGAAATTTTTGCGATGGCTGCCTACTGTAGAGCCAAAACGAAGCATCGGATGGGAAAACGGAGGCCAGATTCGGATTCAGCGTCAAATTCTACATGGAAATGGTGTATTTCCAGCTCAATCGGAGAGAAA
Source organism: Prostheceraeus crozeri (assembly GCA_907163375.1). NCBI lineage: Eukaryota > Metazoa > Platyhelminthes > Polycladida > Euryleptidae > Prostheceraeus > Prostheceraeus crozeri. The sequence continues at coordinate 33,906 of CAJQUW010013892.1, read as the reverse complement.
AAATTTTCGCTGACGTCCCCCCCCCTCTGGACAGCTCGCTTCGATTTTGGCTTCCAGTGGACGGATTTTGTCGTGCCATAGCTCGTTTGAAAGCTAAGAGTGAGAAAAATTCACTGAAAGAATCGGCTTGTCCCTATATGTCTTCGTTTAGATGTGAGACGCCATTTAAGATTTTGGGACATTGGCGAAAAACGACAGAGTTAGAATTTGGGACGTTTTGGGCTGTAGCTTCAAAACGAAGCATCGGATTGGAAAACGGATTTCAGATTTGGAATCAGCGTGAAATTCTCTATCTGTATGGTGAGTTTCAAGGCAATCGGCGAGAAAAAATTTTCAACATTTTTCGAAAAAACGACAGAGTTAGAATTTTTGCGATGGCTGCCTACTGTAGAGCCAAAACGAAGCATCGGATGGGAAAACGGAGGCCAGATTCGGATTCAGCGTCAAATTCTACATGGAAATGGTGTATTTCCAGCTCAATCGGAGAGAAAAAATTTTCGCTGACGTCCCCCCCCCTCTGGACAGCTCGCTTCGATTTTGGCTTCCAGTGGACGGATTTTGTCGTGCCATAGCTCGTTTGAAAGCTAAGAGTGAGACAAATTCACTGAAAGAATCGGCTTGTTCCTATCTGTCTTCGTTTAGATGTGAGACGCCATTTAAGATTTTGGGACATTGGCGAAAAACGACAGAGTTAGAATTTGGGACGTTTTGGGCTGTAGCTTCAAAACGAAGCATCGGATTGGAAAACGGATTTCAGATTTGGAATCAGCGTGAAATTCTCTATCTGTATGGTGAGTTTCAAGTCAATCGGAGAGAAAAAATTTTCTCTGACGTCCCCCCCCTCTGGACAGCTCGCTTCGATTTTGGCTTCCAGTGGACGGATTTTGTCGTGCGATAGCTCGTTTGAAAGCTAAGAGTGAGACAAATTCACTGAAAGAATCGGCTTGTTCCTATCTGTCTTCGTTTAGATGTGAGACGCCATTTAAGATTTTGGGACATTGGCGAAAAACGACAGAGTTAGAATTTGGGACGTTTTGGGCTGTAGCTTCAAAACGAAGCATCGGATTGGAAAACGGATTTCAGAGTTGGAATCAGCGTGAAATTCTCTATCTGTATGGTGAGTTTCAAGTCAATCGGAGAGAAAAATTTTCAACATTTTTCGAAAAAACGACAGAGTTAGAATTTTTGCGATGGCTGCCTACTGTAGAGCCAAAACGAAGCATCGGATGGGAAAACGGAGGCCAGATTCGGATTCAGCGTCAAATTCTACATGGAAATGGTGTATTTCCAGCTCAATCGGAGAGAAAAAATTTTCGCTGACGTCCCCCCCCTCTGGACAGCTCGCTTCGATTTTGGCTTCCAGTGGACGGATTTTGTCGTGCCATAGCTCGTTTGAAAGCTAAGAGTGAGAAAAACTCATTGAAAGAATCGGCTTGTCCCTATCTGTCTTCGTTTAGATGTGAGACGCCATTTAAGATTTTGGGACATTGGCGAAAAACGACAGAGTTAGAATTTGGGACGTTTTGGGCTGTAGCTTCAAAACGAAGCATCGGATTGGAAAACGGATTTCAGATTTGGAATCAGCGTGAAATTCTCTATCTGTATGGTGAGTTTCAAGGCAATCGGCGAGAAAAAATTTTCAACATTTTTCGAAAAAACGACAGAGTTAGAATTTTTGCGATGGCTGCCTACTGTAGAGCCAAAACGAAGCATCGGATGGGAAAACGGAGGCCAGATTCGGATTCAGCGTCAAATTCTACATGGAAATGGTGTATTTCCAGCTCAATCGGAGAGAAAAAATTTTCGCTGACGTCCCCCCCCCTCTGGACAGCTCGCTTCGATTTTGGCTTCCAGTGGACGGATTTTGTCGTGCCATAGCTCGTTTGAAAGCTAAGAGTGAGACAAATTCATTGAAAGAATCGGCTTGTTCCTATCTGTCTTCGTTTAGATGTGAGACGCCATTTAAGATTTTGGGACATTGGCGAAAAACGACAGAGTTAGAATTTGGGACGTTTTGGGCTGTAGCTTCAAAACGAAGCATCGGATTGGAAAACGGATTTCAGATTTGGAATCAGCGTGAAATTCTCTATCTGTATGGTGAGTTTCAAGTCAATCGGCGAGAAAAAATTTTCAACATTTTTCGAAAAAACGACAGAGTTAGAATTTTTGCGATGGCTGCCTACTGTAGAGCCAAAACGAAGCATCGGATGGGAAAACGGAGGCCAGATTCGGATTCAGCGTCAAATTCTACATGGAAATGGTGTATTTCCAGCTCAATCGGAGAGAAAAAATTTTCGCTGACGTCCCCCCCCTCTGGACAGCTCGCTTCGATTTTGGCTTCCAGTGGACGGATTTTGTCGTGCCATAGCTCGTTTGAAAGCTAAGAGTGAGACAAATTCACTGAAAGAATCGGCTTGTTCCTATCTGTCTTCGTTTAGATGTGAGACGCCATTTAAGATTTTGGGACATTGGCGAAAAACGACAGAGTTAGAATTTGGGACGTTTTGGGCTGTAGCTTCAAAACGAAGCATCGGATTGGAAAACGGATTTCAGATTTGGAATCAGCGTGAAATTCTCTATCTGTATGGTGAGTTTCAAGTCAATCGGCGAGAAAAAATTTTCGCTGACGTCCCCCCCCTCTGGACAGCTCGCTTCGATTTTGGCTTCCAGTGGACGGATTTTGTCGTGCCATAGCTCGTTTGAAAGCTAAGAGTGAGACAAATTCACTGAAAGAATCGGCTTGTTCCTATCTGTCTTCGTTTAGATGTGAGACGCCATTTAAGATTTTGGGACATTGGCGAAAAACGACAGAGTTAGAATTTGGGACGTTTTGGGCTGTAGCTTCAAAACGAAGCATCGGATTGGAAAACGGATTTCAGATTTGGAATCAGCGTGAAATTCTCTATCTGTATGGTGAGTTTCAAGTCAATCGAAAATTTTCAACATTTTTCGAAAAAAACGACAGAGTTAGAATTTTTGCGATGGCTGCCTACTGTAGAGCCAAAACGAAGCATCGGATGGGAAAACGGAGGCCAGATTCGGATTCAGCGTCAAATTCTACATGGAAATGGTGTATTTCCAGCTCAATCGGAGAGAGAAAATTTTCGCTGACGTCCCCCCCTCTGGACAGCTCGCTTCGATTTTGGCTTCCAGTGGACGGATTTTGTCGTGCCATAGCTCGTTTGAAAGCTAAGAGTGAGACAAATTCACTGAAAGAATCGGCTTGTTCCTATCTGTCTTCGTTTAGATGTGAGACGCCATTTAAGATTTTGGGACATTGGCGAAAAACGACAGAGTTAGAATTTGGGACGTTTTGGGCTGTAGCTTCAAAACGAAGCATCGGATTGGAAAACGGATTTCAGATTTGGAATCAGCGTGAAATTCTCTATCTGTATGGTGAGTTTCAAGTCAATCGGCGAGAAAAAATTTTCAACATTTTTCGAAAAAACGACAGAGTTAGAATTTTTGCGATGGCTGCCTACTGTAGAGCCAAAACGAAGCATCGGATGGGAAAACGGAGGCCAGATTCGGATTCAGCGTCAAATTCTACATGGAAATGGTGTATTTCCAGCTCAATCGGAGAGAAAAAAATTTTCGCTGACGTCCCCCCCCTCTGGACAGCTCGCTTCGATTTTGGCTTCCAGTGGACGGATTTTGTCGTGCCATAGCTCGTTTGAAAGCTAAGAGTGAGACAAAGTCACTGAAAGAATCGGCTTGTTCCTATCTGTCTTCGTTTAGATGTGAGACGCCATTTAAGATTTTGGGACATTGGCGAAAAACGACAGAGTTAGAATTTGGGACGTTTTGGGCTGTAGCTTCAAAACGAAGCATCGGATTGGAAAACGGATTTCAGATTTGGAATCAGCGTGAAATTCTCTATCTGTATGGTGAGTTTCAAGGCAATCGGCGAGAAAAAATTTTCAACATTTTTCGAAAAAACGACAGAGTTAGAATTTTTGCGATGGCTGCCTACTGTAGAGCCAAAACGAAGCATCGGATGGGAAAACGGAGGCCAGATTCGGATTCAGCGTCAAATTCTACATGGAAATGGTGTATTTCCAGCTCAATCGGAGAGAAAAAATTTTCGCTGACGTCCCCCCCCTCTGGACAGCTCGCTTCGATTTTGGCTTCCAGTGGACGGATTTTGTCGTGCCATAGCTCGTTTGAAAGCTAAGAGTGAGACAAATTCACTGAAAGAATCGGCTTGTTCCTATCTGTCTTCGTTTAGATGTGAGACGCCATTTAAGATTTTGGGACATTGGCGAAAAACGACAGAGTTAGAATTTGGGACGTTTTGGGCTGTAGCTTCAAAACGAAGCATCGGATTGGAAAACGGATTTCAGATTTGGAATCAGCGTGAAATTCTCTATCTGTATGGTGAGTTTCAAGTCAATCGGCGAGAAAAAATTTTCGCTGACGTCCCCCCCTCTGGACAGCTCGCTTCGATTTTGGCTTCCAGTGGACGGATTTTGTCGTGCCATAGCTCGTTTGAAAGCTAAGAGTGAGACAAATTCACTGAAAGAATCGGCTTGTTCCTATCTGTCTTCGTTTAGATGTGAGACGCCATTTAAGATTTTGGGACATTGGCGAAAAACGACAGAGTTAGAATTTGGGACGTTTTGGGCTGTAGCTTCAAAACGAAGCATCGGATTGGAAAACGGATTTCAGATTTGGAATCAGCGTGAAATTCTCTATCTGTATGGTGAGTTTCACGTCAATCGGAGAGAAAAAATTTTCAACATTTTTCGAAAAAACGACAGAGTTAGAATTTTTGCGATGGCTGCCTACTGTAGAGCCAAAACGAAGCATCGGATGGGAAAACGGAGGCCAGATTCGGATTCAGCGTCAAATTCTACATGGAAATGGTGTATTTCCAGCTCAATCGGAGAGAAAAAATTTTCGCTGACGTCCCCCCCCTCTGGACAGCTCGCTTCGATTTTGGCTTCCAGTGGACGGATTTTGTCGTGCCATAGCTCGTTTGAAAGCTAAGAGTGAGACAAATTCATTGAAAGAATCTGCTTGTTCCTATCTGTCTTCGTTTAGATGTGAGACGCCATTTAAGATTTTGGGACATTGGCGAAAAACGACAGAGTTAGAATTTGGGACGTTTTGGGCTCTAGCTTCAAAACGAAGCATCGGATTGGGAAAACGGATTTCAGATTTGGAATCAGCGTGAAATTCTCTATCTGTATGGTGAGTTTCAAGTCAATCGGCGAGAAAAAATTTTCAACATTTTTCGAAAAAACGACAGAGTTAGAATTTTTGCGATGGCTGCCTACTGTAGAGCCAAAACGAAGCATCGGATGGGAAAACGGAGGCCAGATTCGGATTCAGCGTCAAATTCTACATGGAAATGGTGTATTTCCAGCTCAATCGGAGAGAAAAAATTTTCGCTGACGTCCCCCCCCCTCTGGACAGCTCGCTTCGATTTTGGCTTCCAGTGGACGGATTTTGTCGTGCCATAGCTCGTTTGAAAGCTAAGAGTGAGACAAATTCACTGAAAGAATCGGCTTGTTCCTATCTGTCTTCGTTTAGATGTGAGACGCCATTTAAGATTTTGGGACATTGGCGAAAAACGACAGAGTTAGAATTTGGGACGTTTTGGGCTGTAGCTTCAAAACGAAGCATCGGATTGGAAAACGGATTTCAGATTTGGAATCAGCGTGAAATTCTCTATCTGTATGGTGAGTTTCAAGTCAATCGGCGAGAAAAAATTTTCGCTGACGTCCCCCCTCCTCTGGACAGCTCGCTTCGATATTGGCTTCCAGTGGACGGATTTTGTCGTGCCATAGCTCGTTTGAAAGCTAAGAGTGAGACAAATTCACTGAAAGAATCGGCTTGTTCCTATCTGTCTTCGTTTAGATGTGAGACGCCATTTAAGATTTTGGGACATTGGCGAAAAACGACAGAGTTAGAATTTGGGACGTTTTGGGCTGTAGCTTCAAAACGAAGCATCGGATTGGAAAACGGATTTCAGATTTGGAATCAGCGTGAAATTCTCTATCTGTATGGTGAGTTTCAAGTCAATCGGCGAGAAAAAATTTTCAACATTTTTCGAAAAAACGACAGAGTTAGAATTTTTGCGATGGCTGCCTACTGTAGAGCCAAAACGAAGCATCGGATGGGAAAACGGAGGCCAGATTCGGATTCAGCGTCAAATTCTACATGGAAATGGTGTATTTCCAGCTCAATCGGAGAGAAAAAATTTTCGCTGACGTCCCCCCCCCTCTGGACAGCTCGCTTCGATTTTGGCTTCCAGTGGACGGATTTTGTCGTGCCATAGCTCGTTTGAAAGCTAAGAGTGAGACAAATTCACTGAAAGAATCGGCTTGTTCCTATCTGTCTTCGTTTAGATGTGTGACGCCATTTAAGATTTTGGGACATTGGTGAAAAACGACAGAGTTAGAATTTGGGACGTTTTGGGCTGTAGCTTCAAAACGAAGCATCGGATTGGAAAACGGATTTCAGATTTGGAATCAGCGTGAAATTCTCTATCTGTATGGTGAGTTTCAAGTCAATCGGAGAGAAAAAATTTTCGCTGACGTCCCCCCTCTCTGGACAGCTCGCTTCGATTTTGGCTTCCAGTGGACGGATTTTGTCGTGCCATAGCTCGTTTGAAAGCTAAGAGTGAGACAAATTCACTGAAAGAATCGGCTTGTTCCTATCTGTCTTCGTTTAGATGTGAGACGCCATTTAAGATTTTGGGACATTGGTGAAAAACGACAGAGTTAGAATTTGGGACGTTTTGGGCTGTAGCTTCAAAACGAAGCATCGGATTGGAAAACGGATTTCAGATTTGGAATCAGCGTGAAATTCTCTATCTGTATGGTGAGTTTCAAGTCAATCGGAAAGAAAAAATTTTCAACATTTTTCGAAAAAACGACAGAGTTAGAATTTTTGCGATGGCTGCCTACTGTAGAGCCAAAACGAAGCATCGGATGGGAAAACGGAGGCCAGATTCGGATTCAGCGTCAAATTCTACATGGAAATGGTGTATTTCCAGCTCAATCGGAGAGAAAAAATTTTCGCTGACGTCCCCCCCCTCTGGACAGCTCGCTTCGATTTTGGCTTCCAGTGGACGGATTTTGTCGTGCCATAGCTCGTTTGAAAGCTAAGAGTGAGAAAAATTCACTGAAAGAATCGGCTTGTTCCTATCTGTCTTCGTTTAGATGTGAGACGCCATTTAAGATTTTGGGACATTGGCGAAAAACGACAGAGTTAGAATTTGGGACGTTTTGGGCTGTAGCTTCAAAACGAAGCATCGGATTGGAAAACGGATTTCAGATTTGGAATCAGCGTGAAATTCTCTATCTGTATGGTGAGTTTCAAGGCAATCGGCGAGAAAAAATTTTCAACATTTTTCGAAAAAACGACAGAGTTAGAATTTTTGCGATGGCTGCCTACTGTAGAGCCAAAACGAAGCATCGGATGGGAAAACGGAGGCCAGATTCGGATTCAGCGTCAAATTCTACATGGAAATGGTGTATTTCCAGCTCAATCGGAGAGAAAAAATTTTCGCTGACGTCCCCCCCCCCTCTGGACAGCTCGCTTCGATTTTGGCTTCCAGTGGACGGATTTTGTCGTGCCATAGCTCGTTTGAAAGCTAAGAGTGAGACAAATTCACTGAAAGAATCGGCTTGTTCCTATCTGTCTTCGTTTAGATGTGAGACGCCATTTAAGATTTTGGGACATTGGCGAAAAACGACAGAGTTAGAATTTGGGACGTTTTGGGCTGTAGCTTCAAAACGAACCATCGGATTGGAAAACGGATTTCAGATTTGGAATCAGCGTGAAATTCTCTATCTGTATGGTGAGTTTCAAGTCAATCGGAGAGAAAAATTTTTCGCTGACGTCCCCCCCCCTCTGGACAGCTCGCTTCGATTTTGGCTTCCAGTGGACGGATTTTGTCGTGCCATAGCTCGTTTGAAAGCTAAGAGTGAGACAAATTCACTGAAAGAATCGGCTTGTTCCTATCTGTCTTCGTTTAGATGTGAGACGCCATTTAAGATTTTGGGACATTGGCGAAAAACGACAGAGTTAGAATTTGGGACGTTTTGGGCTGTAGCTTCAAAACGAAGCATCGGATTGGAAAACGGATTTCAGATTTGGAATCAGCGTGAAATTCTCTATCTGTATGGTGAGTTTCAAGTCAATCGGAGAGAAAAATTTTCAACATTTTTCGAAAAAACGACAGAGTTAGAATTTTTGCGATGGCTGCCTACTGTAGAGCCAAAACGAAGCATCGGATGGGAAAACGGAGGCCAGATTCGGATTCAGCGTCAAATTCTACATGGAAATGGTGTATTTCCAGCTCAATCGGAGAGAAAAAATTTTCGCTGACGTCCCCCCCCCTCTGGACAGCTCGCTTCGATTTTGGCTTCCAGTGGACGGATTTTGTCGTGCCATAGCTCGTTTGAAAGCTAAGAGTGAGACAAATTCACTGAAAGAATCGGCTTGTTCCTATCTGTCTTCGTTTAGATGTGAGACGCCATTTAAGATTTTGGGACATTGGCGAAAAACGACAGAGTTAGAATTTGGGACGTTTTGGGCTGTAGCTTCAAAACGAAGCATCGGATTGGAAAACGGATTTCAGATTTGGAATCAGCGTGAAATTCTCTATCTGTATGGTGAGTTTCAAGTCAATCGGCGAGAAAAAATTTTCGCTGACGTCCCCCCCCCTCTGGACAGCTCGCGTCGATTTTGGCTTCCAGTGGACGGATTTTGTCGTGCCATAGCTCGTTTGAAAGCTAAGAGTGAGACAAATTCACTGAAAGAATCGGCTTGTTCCTATCTGTCTTCGTTTAGATGTGAGACGCCATTTAAGATTTTGGGACATTGGCGAAAAACGACAGAGTTAGAATTTGGGACGTTTTGGCTGACTGTAGCGCCAAAACGAAGCATCGGATTGGAAAACGGATTTCAGATTTGGAATCAGCGTGAAATTCTCTATCTGTATGGTGAGTTTCAAGTCAATCGGAGAGAAAAAATTTTCGCTGACGTCCCCCCCCCCTCTGGACAGCTCGCTTCGATTTTGGCTTCCAGTGGACGGATTTTGTCGTGCCATAGCTCGTTTGAAAGCTAAGAGTGAGACAAATTCACTGAAAGAATCGGCTTGTTCCTATCTGTCTTCGTTTAGATGTGAGACGCCATTTAAGATTTTGGGACATTGGCGAAAAACGACAGAGTTAGAATTTGGGACGTTTTGGGCTGTAGCTTCAAAACGAAGCATCGGATTGGAAAACGGATTTCAGATTTGGAATCAGCGTGAAATTCTCTATCTGTATGGTGAGTTTCAAGTCAATCGGAGAGAAAAATTTTCAACATTTTTCGAAAAAACGACAGAGTTAGAATTTTTGCGATGGCTGCCTACTGTAGAGCCAAAACGAAGCATCGGATGGGAAAACGGAGGCCAGATTCGGATTCAGCGTCAAATTCTACATGGAAATGGTGTATTTCCAGCTCAATCGGAGAGAAAAAATTTTCGCTGACGTCCCCCCCCTCTGGACAGCTCGCTTCGATTTTGGCTTCCAGTGGACGGATTTTGTCGTGCCATAGCTCGTTTGAAAGCTAAGAGTGAGACAAATTCACTGAAAGAATCGGCTTGTTCCTATCTGTCTTCGTTTAGATGTGAGACGCCATTTAAGATTTTGGGACATTGGCGAAAAAACGACAGAGTTAGAATTTGGGACGTTTTGGGCTGTAGCTTCAAAACGAAGCATCGGATTGGAAAACGGATTTCAGATTTGGAATCAGCGTGAAATTCTCTATCTGTATGGTGAGTTTCAAGGCAATCGGCGAGAAAAAATTTTCAACATTTTTCGAAAAAACGACAGAGTTAGAATTTTTGCGATGGCTGCCTACTGTAGAGCCAAAACGAAGCATCGGATGGGAAAACGGAGGCCAGATTCGGATTCAGCGTCAAATTCTACATGGAAATGGTGTATTTCCAGCTCAATCGGAGAGAAAAAATTTTCGCTGACGTCCCCCCCCTCTGGACAGCTCGCTTCGATTTTGGCTTCCAGTGGACGGATTTTGTCGTGCCATAGCTCGTTTGAAAGCTAAGAGTGAGACAAATTCACTGAAAGAATCGGCTTGTTCCTATCTGTCTTCGTTTAGATGTGAGACGCCATTTAAGATTTTGGGACATTGGCGAAAAAACGACAGAGTTAGAATTTGGGACGTTTTGGGCTGTAGCTTCAAAACGAAGCATCGGATTGGAAAACGGATTTCAGATTTGGAATCAGCGTGAAATTCTCTATCTGTATGGTGAGTTTCAAGTCAATCGGCGAGAAAAAATTTTCGCTGACGTCCCCCCCCCTCTGGACAGCTCGCTTCGATTTTGGCTTCCAGTGGACGGATTTTGTCGTGCCATAGCTCGTTTGAAAGCTAAGAGTGAGACAAATTCACTGAAAGAATCGGCTTGTTCCTATCTGTCTTCGTTTAGATGTGAGACGCCATTTAAGATTTTGGGACATTGGCGAAAAACGACAGAGTTAGAATTTGGGACGTTTTGGGCTGTAGCTTCAAAACGAAGCATCGGATTGGAAAACGGATTTCAGATTTGGAATCAGCGTGAAATTCTCTATCTGTATGGTGAGTTTCAAGTCAATCGGAGAGTTTCAAGTCAATCGGAGAGAAAAATTTTCAACATTTTTCGAAAAAAACGACAGAGTTAGAATTTTTGCGATGGCTGCCTACTGTAGAGCCAAAACGAAGCATCGGATGGGAAAACGGAGGCCAGATTCGGATTCAGCGTCAAATTCTACATGGAAATGGTGTATTTCCAGCTCAATCGGAGAGAAAAAATTTTCGCTGACGTCCCCCCCCTCTGGACAGCTCGCTTCGATTTTGGCTTCCAGTGGACGGATTTTGTCGTGCCATAGCTCGTTTGAAAGCTAAGAGTGAGACAAATTCACTGAAAGAATCGGCTTGTTCCTATCTGTCTTCGTTTAGATGTGAGACGCCATTTAAGATTTTGGGACATTGGCGAAAAACGACAGAGTTAGAATTTGGGACGTTTTGGGCTGTAGCTTCAAAACGAAGCATCGGATTGGAAAACGGATTTCAGATTTGGAATCAGCGTGAAATTCTCTATCTGTATGGTGAGTTTCAAGTCAATCGGCGAGAAAAAATTTTCGCTGACGTCCCCCCCCTCTGGACAGCTCGCTTCGATTTTGGCTTCCAGTGGACGGATTTTGTCGTGCCATAGCTCGTTTGAAAGCTAAGAGTGAGACAAATTCACTGAAAGAATCGGCTTGTTCATATCTGTCTTCGTTTAGATGTGAGACGCCATTTAAGATTTTGGGACATTGGCGAAAAACGACAGAGTTAGAATTTGGGACGTTTTGGGCTGTAGCTTCAAAACGAAGCATCGGATGAAAAAACGGATTTCAGATTTGGAATCAGCGTGAAATTCTCTATCTGTATGGTGAGTTTCAAGTCAATCGGCGAGAAAAAATTTTCGCTGACGTCCCCCCCCCTCTGGACAGCTCGCTTCGATTTTGGCTTCCAGTGGACGGATTTTGTCGTGCCATAGCTCGTTTGAAAGCTAAGAGTGAGACAAATTCACTGAAACAAACGGCTTGTTCCTATCTGTCTTCGTTTAGATGTGAGACGCCATTTAAGATTTTGGGACATTGGCGAAAAACGACAGAGTTAGAATTTGGGACGTTTTGGGCTGTAGCTTCAAAACGAAGCATCGGATTGGAAAACGGATTTCAGATTTGGAATCAGCGTGAAATTCTCTATCTGTATGGTGAGTTTCAAGTCAATCGGAGAGTTTCAAGTCAATCGGAGAGAAAAATTTTCAACATTTTTCGAAAAAACGACAGAGTTAGAATTTTTGCAATGGCCGCCTACTGTAGAGCCAAAACGAAGCATCGGATGGGAAAACGGAGGCCAGATTCGGATTCAGCGTCAAATTCTACATGGAAATGGTGTATTTCCAGCTCAATCGGAGAGAAAAAATTTTCGCTGACGTCCCCCCCCCTCTGGACAGCTCGCTTCGATTTTGGCTTCCAGTGGACGGATTTTGTCGTGCCATAGCTCGTTTGAAAGCTAAGAGTGAGACAAATTCACTGAAAGAATCGGCTTGTTCCTATCTGTCTTCGTTTAGATGTGAGACGCCATTTAAGATTTTGGGACATTGGCGAAAAACGACAGAGTTAGAATTTGGGACGTTTTGGGCTGTAGCTTCAAAACGAAGCATCGGATTGGAAAACGGATTTCAGATTTGGAATCAGCGTGAAATTCTCTATCTGTATGGTGAGTTTCAAGGCAATCGGCGAGAAAAATTTCGCTGACTCCCTCCCTCCCCCCCCTCTGGACAGCTTGCTTCGATTTTGGCTTCCAGTGGACGGATTTTGTCGTGCGATAGCTCGTTTGAAAGCTAAGAGTGAGACAAATTCACTGAAAGAATCGGCTTGTTGCTATCTGTCTTCGTTTAGATGTGAGACGCCATTTAAGATTTTGGGACATTGGCGAAAAACGACAGAGTTAGAATTTGGGACGTTTTGGGCTGTAGCTTCAAAACGAAGCATCGGATGGGAAAACGGATTTCAGATTTGGAATCAGCGTGAAATTCTCTATCTGTATGGTGAGTTTCAAGTCAATCGGAGAGAAAAATTTCGCTGACTCCCCCCCCCTCCGCCCTCTGGACAGCTCGCTACGATTTTGGCTTCCAGTGGACGGATTTAGTCGTGCCATAGCTCGTTTGAAAGCTAAGAGTGAGACAAATTCACTGAAAGAATCGGCTTGTTCCTATCTGTCTTCGTTTAGATGTGAGACGCCATTTAAGATTTTGGGACATTGGCGAAAAACGACAGAGTTAGAATTTGGGACGTTTTGGGCTGTAGCTTCAAAACGAAGCATCGGATTGGAAAACGGATTTCAGATTTGGAATCAGCGTGAAATTCTCTATCTGTATGGTGAGTTTCATGTCAATCGGAGAGTTTCAAGTCAATCGGAGAGAAAAATTTTCAACATTTTTCGAAAAAACGACAGAGTTAGAATTTTTGCGATGGCTGCCTACTGTAGAGCCAAAACGAAGCATCGGATGAGAAGACGGAGGCCAGATTCGGATTCAGCATCAAATTCTACATGGAAATGGTATATTTCCAGCTCAATCGGAGCACTAGAAGCGGAGATAGACGGGATTTTTAGTATTTGAATGATAGGTATTACGTCATCAGCTGATCGCCACACACTATATACGCTGGGAACCGACAGAGACTTTTCATTTAGAGGAGAACGATTGTCAAAGGTAGGTCGTCTCTCTGAGCTCCGATGATAGCTTCGGACATTCCAAATCCCGAGTTTCTGTAAGAAACCGACTTAGAAAATTTCATTGCTGATATCAGCTAAGGCGTCAGACTTAGAGGTTCGCCAGGAGATGGCCTTCGTCTCCAGGCCATAAAAGACTCCAAAACTTTAAAGGCTTGTAACTTTGCTTCTACAAGTCCGTTTGACTTGATTCAAAAAAGGTTCGGTCGCTATTGACCTGCCCTAAGTGATAGACTACTTATAAAATTTCATAAGTAGTGCTAAAAAGTTGAAAAATTTAAATTCACTACTTTTGGAGGTTTTCTGGGGTTTTCGACCCTGCTGAATTCAACTAAGGCATTTATAATGTTGTACGAGGCGAGCTTCAGCTCGAGACTTGTTTCCTGATGTAAATAACTCCACCGATTTTCATGTCAAAATCGGGGTCCGAATACCAACACAGTGATATGACGCACGCTCTGTCCGTCGGAGGTTGGATTTGTGGGCCGAGGCCTTGGAGTTGGGATAAGATCCCCTCTGAGTAATGCCTGTAACGGATTCATCAGCTTAACTTGTCTATCCTCAAGTAATGATAGCATTACAGTATGACTTTGAAAACATAATCTTCACATTTACTGACATTTTATTTCTATACGTTGCGCTCTGCTCAGGTTTGATATCAAACTTTCTCATTTTTCTTTGCAGTGAAAAATGACCAAAGACGTGAATAAACGCCTGCAATTTTTTAAATGCAGTTGTGGGGATGTGTTCAGGGGTGAGAATTTTCACCTTCACCATAAAAAGAATGCTGCGCATAGTGTTGCGGTTAAGGTGTGGTTTTGTGTGTGGTGTAATGTGAGGTGTGATGAAAGGAATGATGCGTTCAGTGAGTTGCACTCGAAGTGTGTATTCAGAAAAATTTCGAAAGTTTTGATGAAGAAGATGATGTGTGGTGAGCAGGGAATGCTGTATGAGGAGGGGATGTGTGCTCGTTTGCCACCAGTAGAGGTGGTAAATGTTGAAAAGCGTGTTGTGAGTGATGTAGATTTGGATGCGAGTACCTCCAAAAAGAGTAGAGTGATGTCGGTGAGTTGGATTTCATCGGATGATGAATGTATGGATGTTGATTCGAGTGTTGCTGCTGCTGAGCGTGAGCTTGAGAAAGCTGTGAGGGCGATTGTGCCAGCACCCGAGGTGTTGGCACAATCAACGCCTAGACCTTCACCGAGGTGTGTTGAGAAAGTTGAGAGGTCGACTGTTCCGTGTGAAGTTGTGCTGTCGAGGGATGATGTGCGTGCTTATACGAATGTGAGGCATGAGTGTACAAAGTTAGAAGGAAGAGTGAGATCGCTGAAGAGTACTCTGAAAGAGGTGACTGCTGAGCGTGATAGTTTGAAGTTGAATGCTGAGAGTGTGACTCAAAAGTTAAGGGAGTGTGCGGCTGCAAAAGAGACTATGGTGAAGGAGAGAAAATTGAAGGAAGAGGCGGTGATGAAGTTTGAGAAGTGTGATCGAGAGCGAAGTGAGGAGAGCATGCTGAAGGAAGCGGCGCTTGAGGAAGTGAGTTTGTTGAAGAATGAGTTGGCGCGTTTGAAGGAGTGTGAGAAGGTGAAATCTCTCACAACTATGCACATCCCCATCGCGGGTGTCGTCCCTGACAAGCCAATTGTATATCTAAATATAAGCAACGACGACACTCAGGAGTGCTACAGCTGTGCGGATGTCCGTTGCTACCATGTAAATATTCAACACACCGACGACATCCACATAGCTTGTTCAAAGCCATACAAATATCGTGAGTATAATGACTCAGATATATCATCATGCCATCTTTCCAACTCTTACTTCTTTCATTTCAGGAGCCATAAAGAAGTAAAAGAAAGCTATTTCTTGTGAACGCACCAAACGGCCTTTTTAAAAGCCACTCTTAATGTGGCTAGATCGGTCCCAAGCCCGACAGCATCTTCGGATGTGAACACAGAGGGAGAGTCTACAATTAAAACTTAGTAAAATAGATGTGTGAGATGGATTCAACCCGAATCCTATAACACCTTTACATTTACTGACTATACATTTGTCCTGCTATCAGGTTGTTTTGACTTGCTATCTAGATGAATAGTCTCTTACTATCAAGAGATTCACTTCTGCTCATAAAGCACATCATCGCTGTAATACCTCCTTTGCTCGAGCGTTCCTTCGGGACGGCGGGTACTGCCGTAGAGGGATTGTGTTGCACGGGTTGTTCGTCGTTTGTTAGACCGAAACCTCTGAGCCGTTGCTCATGTTGGGCATTCGACTTCATACTCAACGTGACGCTTTCTCTCGCCAGGTCAGAGTACTTCAGCCATTCGACAAAGGTTAGTCTTTATGATATGGAGTAGAGTGAAATGTAATTCATTAGATATCCCTTCAATGATTGCTCCCATGATAAAACGTTGATGAGACAAATGAAATGATTCTCATCTTCCCTTTTCAGCGATTGAAATCTACTAACACACTACCGTATAATCGTCCACCATGGGGCAAGACATGATAGAGCCTCCACGCGCTTTGCCCTGGGCAGTCTTTAGACTGGCGAATACTATCATTAAGTTGAATCTGCTATCAGTCAACTTGAACGTTGCGTCGTGTTAGAGGGTATATAAACCACTGCCTCTCATTTCATTTCATTTCAATCATGCAGACGCCGAACAGTCAAGTCAGCTCTCCTCGCGGACCGCAGTTAAGGCCGCGAAATTTATTTGAGGAGTTTGCCAGGCTAGAGGAGCAAGACAGAGTTTTTAATAATCTTGCTCGGATTGGCAATCCGATGACAGCAACTGCTGTCAATCCAACGGAATGGCGCTACATTCCACTTTTTAGCCATGTACCAGTTAGTGTGGAAGTCGACACTGCTACCAAAGAGAGAGTCAAAGACTCTCTCAGCAGAATTGGTAGGGTGTAAGATGACGTTACTCCCGAGAACGAACCATCGGCTCTCTTAAGGGCCACCATGGGGCAAGACATGATAGAACCTCCTCGCGGTTTGCCCTGGGCAGTCTTTGGACTGGCGAATACTATCATTAAGTTGAATCTGCTATCAGTCAACTTGAACGTTGCAAATGAAGTTCGGTGTAATACTTCCTTTCGACGGGCGTTCCTGTAAAGGGCGGCGGTGAAACCCGTAGCTATGTATACCGCAAGGGACATTCGGCAATGGTCAATCTTGTTAAACCTCTCTGCGTCATGTTTGCAAGTGATTGCCTCTGTCTCAACGTAGTATGCATTCGCGCCAGGGCGACATTTAGCCAACTGTCGAAGGTTGCCTAAAACTATCCATTGCATATGTTATGAGAACCATGAGTTCTACCTACCTCTATCAATGAGATGAATTGATGAATGGAATGAAATGGGAGGACACTCACGCGCCACACGCAACATAACACACTTCTCTCTTCCGTAGTCTAACAAGCTCTTTACACATGGATCGCAGTCGATTGCTATCCCTGTATCATGTAAGCTATCTAAATTTTATTTAACACTATTTCATCTACCATCATCACCCATATGAAGTGTCATAAGATTTACAAGTTAGACTAAGCGTTCTACTATTTGTAAATGAAAGATATAGTTTCACCAGTTTACATATTGAAAATAAAGTTTCAATAGTGTGTGCGTTAGAAATAAAGCTTTATCTGTTTGTATGTTAGAAACAAAATAAAGTTTACAAGATAAAAAGTAAAGTTTCACCACTTTACAAGTTAAAAAATAAAGTTTCAATAGTGTATGCGTTAGAAATAAAGGTGTAACTGTTTGTAAAAATAAGATCGTAAGATTTACTAGTTTACAAGTTAGACTAAGTGCAAATTAAAAATAAAATTATAACTGTTTCAAGAGTTTACAAGTTAGAAATAAAGTTTCAATAGTGTATGCGTTAGAAAAAAAGTCTTAGCTGTTTGTATATCAAAATAAAGTTTCAAGAGTTTACAAGTTAGAAATAAAGTTTCAATAGTGTATATGTTAGAAATAGAATGAAGTTTCACCAGTTGGCAAGTTAAGAATAAAGTTCTATCTGTTTATATGTTAGAAAAAAATAAAGTTTACAAGATAAAAAGTAATGTTTCACCACTTTACAAGTTTAAAAAATAAAGTTTCAATAGTGTATGCGTTAGAAATAAAGGTGTAACTGTTTGTAAAAATAAGATCGCAAGATTTACTAGTTTACAAGTTAGACTAAGTTTAAATTAAAAATAAAATTATAACTGTTTCAAGAGTTTACAAGTTAGAAATTAAGTTTCAATGGTGTATACGTTAGAAATAAAGTTTTAGCTGTTTGTATATCAAAATAAAGTTTCAAGAGTTTACAAGTTAGAAATAAAGTTTCAATAGTGTATATGTTAGAAATAGAATGAAGTTTCACCAGTTGGCAAGTTAAGAATAAAGTTCTATCTGTTTATATGTTAGAAACAAAATGAAGTTTCACCAGTTTACAAGTTACGAATAAAGTTCTATCTGTTTAAGTTAACAAGTTAAAAATAAAGTTTCAATAGTTTTGCAAGTTAAAAATGAAGTTTCAATAGTGTGTATGTTAAGAATAAAGTTCTATCTGTTTATATGTTAGAAATAAAATGAAGGTTCACCAGTTGGCAAGTTAAGAATGAAGTTTTATCTGTTTCTATGATAGAATGAAACAAAGTTACAACCGTTTACAAGTCAAAACTAAAGTTTCAATAGTTTACAAGTTAAGAATAAAGTTTCAATAGTGTGCACGTTCAGAATAAAGTTTTATTGTTTGTATGTTAGAAATAGAATGAAGTTTCACCAGTTTACAAGTTACGAATAAAGTTCTATCTGTTTGTATGTTAGAAATAAACATCTATCTGTTTATATGTTAGAAATAGAATGAAGCTTCACAAGTTTACAAGTTAAGAATAAAGTTCTATCTGTTTATATGTTAGAAATAAATGAAGTTTCACCAGTTTACAAGTTACGAATGAAGTTCTATCTGTTTGTATGTTAGAAATAAACATCTATCTGTTTATATGTTAGAAATAGAATGAAGGTTCACCAGTTGGCAAGTTAAGAATAAAGTTCTATCTGTTTCTATGGTGGAAATGAAACAAAGTTTCAACCGTTTACAAGTTAAAAATAAAGTTTCAATAGTTTACAAGTTACGAATAAAGTTCTATCTGTTTGTATGTTAAGAATAAAGTTTTATCTGTTTGTATGTTAGAAATAAAATGAAGTTTCACCAGTTTACAAGTTACGAATAAAGTTCTATCTGTTGTATGTCAGAAATAAACTTCTATCTGTTTATATGTTAGAAATGGAAATGAAGTTTCACCAGTTTACAAGTTAAGAATAAAGTTTCAATAGTGTGCACGTTCAGAATAAAGTTTTATCTGTTTGTATGTTATAAATAAAATGAAGTTTCACCCGTTTACAAGTTGCGAATAAAGTTCTATCTGTTTGTATGTTAGAAATAAACATCTATCTGTTTATATGTTAGAAATAGAATGAAGGTTCACCAGTTGGCAAGTTAAGAATAAAGTTCTATCAGTTTATATGTTAGAAATAAAATGAATTTTCACCAGTTTACAAGTTACGAATAAAGTTCTATCTGTTTGTATGTTAAGAATAAAGTTTTATCTGTTTATATGTTAGAAACAAAATGAAGGTTCCCCAGTTGGCAAGTTAAGAATGAAATTTTATCTGTTTCTATGATAGAAATGAAACAAATGTTTCAACCGCTTACAAGTTAAAAATAAAATTTCAATAGTTAACAAGTTAAGAATAAAGTTTCAATAGTGGGCACGTTCAGACTAAAGTTTTATCTGTTTGTATGTTAGAAATAGAATGAAGTTTCACAGTTGGCAAGTTAAGAATAAAGTTATATCTGTTTGTATGTCAGAAATAAACTTCTATCTGTTTATATATTAGAATTAGAATGAAGTTTCACCAGTTTACAAGTTAAGAATAAAGTTCTATCTGTTTATATGTTAGAAATAAAATGAAGTTTCATCAGTTTACAAGTAAAGAATAAAGTTTCAATAGTTTACAAGTTAAAACTAATGTTTCAATAGTGCATATGTTAAGAATAAAGTTCTATCTGTTTGTATGTTAGAAATAGAATGAAGGTTCACCAGTTTACAAGTTAAGAATAAAGTTCTATTGTTTAATATGTTAGAAATAAAATGAAGTTTCACCAGTTTACAAGTTACGAATAAAGTTTCTATCTGTTTGTATGTTAAGAATAAAGTTTTATCTGTTTATATGTCAGAAATAGAATGAAAGTTTCACCAGTTGGCAAGTTAAGAATAAAGTTCTATCTGTTTATATGTTAGAAACAAAATGAAGGTTCACCAGTTGGCAGTTAAGAATGAAGTTTTATCTGTTTCTATGATAGAAATGAAACAAAGTTTCAACCGTTTACAAGTTAAAAATAAAGTTTCAATAGTTTACAAGTTAAGAATAAAGTTTCAATAGTGTGCACGTTCAGACTAAAGTTTTATCTGTTTGTATGTTAGAAATAGAATGAAGTTTCACCAGTTGGCAAGTTAAGAATAAAGTTCTATCTGTTTGTATGTCAGAAATAAACTTCTATCTGTTTATATGTTAGAAATAGAATGAAGTTTCACCAGTTTACAAGTTAAGAATAAAGTTCTATCTGATTATATGTTAGAAATAAAATGAAGTTTCACCAGTTTACAATTTACGAATAAAGTTTCAATAGTTTGCAAGTTAAAACTAATGTTTCAATAGTGCATATGTTAAGAATAAAGTTCTATCTGTTTGTATGTTAGAAATAAACATCTATCTGTTTATATGTTAGAAATAGAATGAAGGTTCACCAGTTTACAAGTTAAGAATAAAGTTCTATCTGTTTATATGTTTAGAAATAAAATGAAGTTTCACCAGTTTACAGTTACGAATAAAGTTCTATCTGTTTGTATGTTAAGAATAAAGTTTTAGCTGTTTATTTGTTAGAAATAAAATGAAGTTTCACCAGTTGGCAAGTTAAGAATAAAGTTTTATCTGTTTGTATGTTAGAAACAAAAATGAAGGTTCACCAGTTGGCAAGTTAAGAATGAAGTTTTATCTGTTTCTATGATAGAAATGAAACAAAGTTTCAAAAACCGTTTACAAGTTAAAAATAAAGTTTTCAATAGTTTACAAGTTAAGAATAAAGTTTCAATAGTGTGCCACGTTTCAGACTAAAGTTTTATCCTGTTTGTATGTTAGAAATAGAATGAAGTTTTCACCAGTTGGCAAGTTAAGAATAAAGTTCTATCTGTTTGTATGTCAGAAATAAACTTTATTGTTTTATATGTTAGAAATAGAATGAAGTTTCATCAGTTTACAAGTTAAGAATAAAGTTCTATCTGTTTATATGTTAGAAATAAAATGAAGTTTCATCAGTTTACCAGTAAAGAATAAAGTTTCAATAGTTTACAAGTTAAGAATAAAGTTTCAATAGTGTGCATGTTCAGAATAAAGTTCTATTTGTTTATATGTTAGAAATAGAATGAAGTTTCACCAGTTTACAAGTTACGAATAAAGTTCTATCTGTTTAAGTTTACAAGTTAAGAATACAGTTTCAATAGTTTGCAAGTTAATAAAACTAATGTTTCAATACTGTGTATGTTTAGAATAAAGTTTTATCTGTTTGTATGTTAGAAATAGAATGAAGTTTCATTTAGTTGGCAAGTTTAAGAATAAACTTTTGACAAACGCGTTTGTCAATGTTCATTTGATTCTATCATGTCAGTACTACACACATTTGATTTACAAACACATGCTTTGAATACTCATACGATGAAGTTCTTACTTTCATTTATTTCTAACGTACACACTGTTAAAAAATTTATATTAAACTTGTAAACGGCTGAAACTGTATTTCTAATGCACAAAGCGCTTAAACTTTATTTCCATCAGGCACACTATTGAAAACTTTATTTTTAAATCTGTAAAACTGTTGAAACGATATTTTTTCATTTACAACTAGTAGAACGCTGAGTTTCTAACTTGCAAACTAGTAAATCTTACGATCTTGTCTTACAAACAGTTATACCTTTCTTTCTAGCATATAAACTGTCAATTACTCCTATTTCTTTAACATACAAGCAGTTAACACTTTATTTCTAAACTTACAAACAGATAAAACTTTATTCCTAACGTACACACTGTTGAAACTTTATTTGTCAGCTTGTTAACTGTTTGAAACTTTGTTTTGTTTCTGACATATAAACAGAATTAAAACTTTATTTCTAACATACACACTGTTGAAACTTTATTTTTAGCTTGTAAACTGGTGAAACTTCATTCTATTTCTAACATATAAACAGATAGAACTTTATTCTTAACAAATACATCATTGAAACTTTATTTTCTTATAATTGTAAACTATTGAAACTTTATTTTTAACTTGTTAAACGGTTGAAACTTTGTTTTATTTCTAACATACAAACAGATAGAAACTTTATTCTTAACTTGTAAAACTTAAAACAAGATAGAAAACCATTATTCGTAACTTGTAAACTGGTGATATGAAACTTCATTCTATTTCTAACATATAAACAAATAGAACTTTATTCTGAAAACATGCATACTATTGAAACTTTATTCTTAACTTGTAAACTATTGAAACTTTATTTTAACTTGTAAACTGGTGAAAAACTTCATTCTATTTCTAACATAATAAACAGATAGAACTTTATTCTTAACTTGTAAACAGATAGAACTTTATTCGTAGTAACTTGTAAACTGGTGAAAACGTCATTCTATTTCTAACATCTAAAACAGATAGAACTTTATTCTTAACAAATACACCATTGAAACTTTATTCTTAACTTGTAAACTATTGAAACTTTATTTTTAACTTGTAAAAACGTTTGAAAATTTGTTTTATTTCTGATCATAGAAGGAAACACCGATAAAAACTTTATTCTTAAAATTGCCAACTGGTGTGAATAAACTTCATTCTATTTCTAACATACAAAACAGATAAAACTTTATTCTTAACATTATGCACTATTGAAACATTAGTTTTAAACTTGCAAACTATTGAAACTGTTATTCTTAACTTGTAAAAAACTTAAACAGATAGAACTTTATTCGTAAACTTGTAAAACTGGTGAATGAAACTTCATTCTATTTCTACATATAAACAAATAGAACTTTATTCTTAACATATGCACTTATTGAAACATTAGTTTTAATTGTTAAACTATTGAGTGAACTTTATTCTTTACTTGTAAACTGTTGAAACTTCATTTTATTTCTAACACATATAAACAGATAGAACTTTATTCTTAACTTGTAAAACTGGTTGAAACTTCATTCTATTTTTAACATATAAACAGATAGAAGTTTATTTCTGACATACAAACAGATAGAACTTTATTCTTAACTTGCAACTGGTGAAACTTCATTCTATTTCTAACATACAAACAGATAAAACTTTATTCTGAACGTGCACACTATTGGAACTTTATTTCTTAACTTGTTAACTATTGAAACTTTATTTTTAAACTTGGTAAACGGTTGAAAATTTGTTTCATTTCTATCATAGAAACAGATAGAACTTTATTCTTAACTTGTAAACTGGTGAACCTTCATTTTATTTCTAACATATAAACAGATAGAACTTTATTCTTAACTTGCCAACTGGTTGAATACTTCATTCTATTTCTAACATATAAACAGATAAAAATTTATTCTTTAACATACAAACAGATAGGAACTTTATTCGTAACTTGTAAACTGGTGAAACTTCATTTTATTTCTAACATACAAACAGATAGAACTTTATTCTTAACTTGTAAACTGGTGAACATTCATTTAATTTCAAACATATAAACAGATTAGATTGTTTATTTCTAACATACAAAAGATAAGAACTTTATTCGTAACTTGTAAAACTGGTGAAATGAAACTTCATTTGTATTTCTAACATACAAACAGATAAAATCTTTTTTCTGAACGTGACACTATTGAAAACTTTATTCTTAACTTGTAAATGGGGGGAAAAAAACTTCATTCTATTTTAACATCTAAACAGATAGAAGTTTATTTCTGACATCAAACAGATAGAACTTTATTCGTAACTTGTAAATGGTGAAACTTCATTTTATTTCTAACGATACAAACAGATAAAACTTTTATTCTTAACATACAAACAGATAGGAACTTTATTCGTAACTTGTAAACTATTGAAACTTTATTTTTAATTGTTAAACGGTTTGATGAAACTTTGTTTTTCATTTCTTCTATCATTAGAAGCAGATAGAACTTTATTCTTAACATTGCCAATGGTGAACCTTCATTCTATTTCTAACATATAAACCAGATAGATGTTTATTTCTAACATACAACAGATAGAACTTTATTTCGTAACTTGTAAAATGGTGTGAAAACTTCATTTATATTTCTAAATATAAACAGATTGAGAACTTTATTCTTAACTTGTTAACTGGTGAACCTTCATTCTATTTTCTAACATTATAAACAGATAGATGTTTATTTCTAAACATACAAACAGATAGGCACTTTATTCGTAACTTGTAAACTGGGTGATGAAACCACTTCATTCTATTTCTAACATACAAACATGGTAAAACTTTATTCTGAACGTGCACACTATTGAAACCTTATTTCTTAACTTTGGTAAACTGCTGAAACTTTAGTTTTAACTTGTAAACGGTGAAACTTTGTTTCCATTTCTATCATAGAAACAGATTAAAACTTCATTCTTAACTTGCCAACTGGGGAAACCTTCATTTTATTTCTAACATATAAACAGATAGAACTTTATTCTTAAACATACACCACTATTGAAACTTAATTTTTTTATTTTTGACATACTATTGAAACTTTATTTTTAACTTGTTAACTTAAACAGATAGAACTTTATTCGTAACTTGTAAACTGGTGAAACTTCATTTTGTTTCTAACATATAAACAGATAGAACTTTATTCTTAAACTTGCCCAAAATGGTGAAACTTCATTCTATTTCAAACATATACACTAGTTGAAACTTTATTTTTAACTTGTAAACTCTTGAAACTTTATTTTGATATACAAACAGCTAAAACTTTATTTCTAACGTATACACCATTGAAACTTAATTTCTAACTTGTAAACTCTTGAAACAGTTGTAATTTTTTTTTAATTTACACTTAGTCTAACTTGTAAACTAGTAAATCTTGCGATCTTATTTTTACAAACATTTACACCTTTATTTTTAACGCATACACTATTGAAACTTTATTTTTTAACTTGTAAAGTGGTGAAAACCTTTACTTTTTATCTTGAAAATTTTTCTTTTGATTCTAACATATAAAACAGCTAGAACTTTATTCTTAAACTTGCCAACTGGTGAAACTTCATTCTATTTCTAACGCACACACTATTGAAACTTTATTTCTAACTTGTAAAATCTTGAAACTTTATTTTGATATACAAACATCTAAAACTTTATTTCT
Organism: Prostheceraeus crozeri; assembly: GCA_907163375.1. NCBI lineage: Eukaryota > Metazoa > Platyhelminthes > Polycladida > Euryleptidae > Prostheceraeus > Prostheceraeus crozeri. Next base: position 9,183 of record CAJQUW010013892.1, on the reverse strand, counting down.
AAACGCATACACTATTGAAACTTATATTTCTAAACTTGTAGAAAACTCTTGAAAAGTTATAAATTTTATTTTTAATTTGCACTTAGTCTAACTTGTAAACTAGTAAATCTTACGATCTTATTTTTACAACAGTTACACCTTTATTTCTAAACGACATACACTATTGAAACTTTATTTTTTAACTTGTAAAGTGGGTGGAAACTTTACTTTTTATCTTGTAAACTTTATTTTGTTTCTAACATACAAACAGATAAAGCTTTATTTCTAAAATACGCAACACTATTTGAAACTTTATTTTCAAAGATGGTAAACTGGTGAAACTATATCTTTCATTTACAATATAGTAGAACGCTTAGTCTAACTTGTAAATCTTATCGACACTTCATATGGGTGATGATGGTAGATGAAATAGTTGTTAAATAAAATTTAGGTAGCTTACATGATACAGGGATAGCAATCGACTGCGATCCATGTGTAAAGAGCTTGTTAGACTACGGAAGAGAGAAGTGTGTTATGTTGCGTGTGGCGCGTGAGTGTCCTCCCATTTCATTCCATTCATCAATTCGTCTCATTGATAGAGGTTAGGTAGACTCATGGTTCTCATTAACGTATGCAATGGAAAGTTTTAGGCAACCTTCGACAGTTGGCTAAATGTCGCCCTGGCGCGAATGCATACTACGTTGAGACAGAGGCAATCACTTGCAAACATGACGCAGAGAGGTTTAACAAGATTGACCATTGCCGATGTCCCTTGCGGTATACATAGCTACGGGTTTCACCGCCGCCCTTTACAGGAACGCCCGTCGAAAGGAAGTATTACACCGAACTTCATTTGCAACGTTCAGGTTGACTGATAGCAGATTCAACTTAATGATAGTATTCGCCAGTCCGAAGACTGCCCAGGGCAAACCGCGTGGAGGTTCTATCATGTCTTGCCCCAAGGTGGCCATTAAGAGAGCCGATGGTTCGTTCTCGGGAGTTAACGTCTCATCTTACACCCTACCAATTCTGCTTGGAGAGAGTCTTTGACTCTCTCTTTGGTAGCGAGTGTCAGACTTCCACACTAAACTGGTACATGGCTAAAAAAGTGGAATTGTAGCGCCATTCCGTTGGACTTGACAGCACGTTGCTGTCATTCGGATTGCTCATATAGAGCAAGAATTATTAAAAACTCTGTCTTGCTCCTCTAGCTGGCAAACTCCTCAAATAAATTTCGCCCCCCCCCCCCCCCCCCCCCCCCCCCCCCCCCTCACCCCCCCCCCCCCCCCCCCCCCCCCCCCCCCCCCCCCCCCCCCCCCCCCCCCCCCCCCCCCCCCCCCCCCCCCCCCCCCCGGCCTTAAACTGCGGTCCGCGAGTGAGAGCTGACTTGATGTTTCGGCGTCTGCTGATTTGAAAATGAAATGAAAATGAGAGGCAGGTGGTTTATTATACCCTCTAACACGACGCAACGTTCAAGTTGACTGATAGCAGATTCAACCTTAATGATAGTATTTCGCGAGATCTAAAGACTGCCCAGGGGCAAAGCGCCGTGGAGGCTCTATTCATGTCTTGCCCCATGGTGGACGATTATACACATGGTAAGTGTGTTAGTAGATTTTCAATCGCTCTGAATAAGGGAAAGATGAGAATCATTTCATATTGTCTCATCAACGTTTATCATGGAGCAATCATTGAAAGGGATATCTAATGAAATTACATTTCACTCTACTCATATTCATAAAGACTAACCTTGTCGTACTGGGTGAAGTTAACTCTGACCTGGCGAGTAGAAAGCGGTCACGTTGGAGTATGAAGTCGACTGCCCAACATGAGCAAAAGGCTCAGAGGTTTCGTGTTCTAAACAAACGACCGAACAACCCGTGCAACACAATCCCGTTACGGCAGTACCCGCCGTCCCGAAGGAAGCTCGAGCAAAGGAGGTATTACAGCGATGATGTGCTTTATGAGCAGAAGTGAATCTCTTGATTGTAAGAGACTATTGCAACTAGATAGCAAGTCAAAACAACCTGATAGCAGGGACCAAAATGTATAGTCAGTAAATGTAAAAGGGTGTTATAGGATTCGGGTTGAAATCCATCTCACCACACATTCTATTTTACTAGTTTTAATTGTTAGACTCTCCCTCGTGTGTGTTCACATCCGAATGATGCTGTCGGGCTTGGGACGATCTTAGCCACATTAAAAGAGTGGGCCTTTTAAAAAGGCCGTTTGGTGCTGTATCACAAAGAAAATAGCTTTCTTTTTCTTCATTATGGCTCGTGAAATGAAAGAAGTAAGAGTTGTAAAGATGTCATGATGATATATATCTGTCATTATACTCACGATATTTGTATGGCTTTGGAACAAGCTATGTGGATGGTCGTCGGTGTGTTGAATATTTACATGGTAGCAACGGACAATCCGCCCACAGCTTGTAGCACTCCTGAGTGGTCGTCGGTTGCTTATATTTTAGATATACATATGGGCTTGTCAGGGACGACACCCGCGAGTGGGGATGTGCATCGTTGTGAGAGATTTCACCTTCTCACACTCCTTCAAACGCGCAATCCATTCTTCAACAAATCACTTCCTCAAGCGCGTTCATCAGCATTGCCGTCTCACTTCGCTCTCGATCACCACTTCCAAACTCCATCACCGCCTTTCCTTCAACTTTCTCTCCTTCACCATAGTCTATTCTTTTGCGGCCGCACACTCCTTAACTTTTTGAGTCACACTCTCAGCATTCAACTTCAAACTAATCACGCTCAGAGTCACTCTTTCAGCGTATCTTCCGCGATTCCCACTCTTCCTTCTAAACTTTGTACACTCATGCCTAATTCGTATAAGCACGGCAACATCATCCCTCGACAGCACAACTTCAACGGAACAGTCGACCTCTCACTTTCTCAACACACCTCGGTGTGAAGGTTAGGCGTTGATTGTGCCAACACTCGGGTGCTGGCACAATCGCCCTCAACAGCTTTCTCAAGCTCACGTTCAGCAGCAGCAAACACTCGAATCAACATTCATACATTCATCATCGATGAAATCCACTCAAGACATCACTATACTTTTTGGGATGGACTGCATCCAAATCTACATCACTCACAACCACGCTTTTCAACAATTACACCTCTACTGGTGGCCCAAATCGAGCCACAATCCCCTCTATTACGGCATTCCCTGTCACCACACATCATTTCTTCATCAAAACTTCGAAATTTTTCTGAAATACACACTTCGAGTGCAACTCACTGAAAAGCATCATTCCTTTCATCACACCTCACATTACACCACACCAAAACCACACCTTACCGCAACCCTTATGCGCAGTCATTCTTTTTATGGTGATGGTGAAAATCTCACCCTAAACACATCCCCACAACTGCATTTAAAAAATTGCAGGGTTTATTCACGTCTTTGGTCATTTTCACTGCAAAGAAAAATGAGAAAGTTTGATATCAAACCTGAGCAGAGCGCAACGTTATAGATCAATATATGTCAGTTGTAAATGTGAAGGATGTGTTTTCAAAGTCATTCTGTAATGCTATCATTACTTGTGGATAGACAAGTTAAGCTGATGAATCCGTTAAGGCATTACTCAGAGGGGATCGAATCCCACTCCAGGCCTCGGCCCCAATCCAACCTCGACGGACAGAAAGCGTGGCATATCACTGTGTTGGTATTCGGACCCCGATTTTGACATGAAAATCGGTGGGGGAGTTATTTACATCAGGAAACAAGGTCTGAGCTGAGCTCGCCTCGTACAAACATTTATAAATGCCTTAGTTGACTTCAGCAGGGTTCGAAAACCCCAGAAAACCTCCAAAAGTAGGAATTTAACTTTTTAACTTTTTAGACACTACCTTATGAAATTTTATAAGTAGTCTATCACTTAGGGCAGGTCAATAGCGACGAACCCTTTTTTGAATCAAGTTCAACGGACTAGTAGAAGCAAAGTTAAAGCCTTTAAAGTTTGGAGTCTTTTATGGCTGGAGACGCATGCATCTCCTGGCGAACTCTATCGTCTGAGCCTAGCTGATATCAGCAATGAAATATTTTCTAAGTCGGTTTTCTTACAGAACTCGGGATTTGGAATGTCCAGGAAGCTATCATCGGAGCTCAGCGAGAGGACGACCTACCTTTGACAATCGTATCCTCTAATGAAAGTCTCTGTCGGTTCAGCGTATATAGTGTGTGGCGATAGTGATGACGTAATTACTATCATTCAAATAATAAAAATCCGTCTATCTCCGCTTCTAGTGCTCCGATTGAGCTGGAAATATACCCTTTCCATTGTAGAATTTGATGCTGAATCCGTATCTGGCCCTCCGTCTTCTCATCCGAATGCTTCGTTTTGTCTCTAGTAGGCGCCATCGCCAAAATTTCTAATCTGTCTGTTTTTTTGAAAAATGTTGAAAATTTTTCTCTCCGCTTGACTTGAAACTCTCGATTGACATGAAATCACCATACAGATAGAGAAGTTGCCGCTGATTCCACATTTTGATATCCGTTTTCCAATCCGATGCTTCGTTTTGAAGCTAGAGCCCAAAACGTCCCAAATTCTAATCTGTCGTTTTTCGCCAATGTCCCAAAATCTTAATGGGTTCTGACCATCTAAACGAAGACGATAGAACAAGCGATTCTTTAGTGAATTTGTTCTCACTTTCGCTTTCCAAACGGAGCTATGGCCGGACAAAAATCCGTCCACTGGAAGCAAAATGAAGCAAGCTGTCAGAGGGGGGGGAGGGGGGGAGTTCAGCGCAATTTTTCTCGCGATTGCATTGAAAAACTCACCATACAGATAGAGAATTTCACGGTGATTCCAAATCTGAAATCCGTTTTCCAATCCGATGCTTCGTTTTGAAGCTACAGCCCAAAACGTCCCAAATTCTAACTCTGTCGTTTTTCGCCAATGTCCCAAAATCTTAAATGGCGTCTCACATCTAAACGAAGACAGATAGGAACAAGCCGATTCTTTCACTGACTTGTTCACTCTTAGCTTTCAAACGAGCTATGGCACGACTAAATCCGTTCACTGGAAGCCAAAATCGAAGCAAGCTGTCCAGAGGGGGGGGGACGTCAGTGAAAATTTTTTCTCTCCGATTGAGCTGGAAATACACCATTTCCATGTAGAATTTGACGCTGAATCCGAATCTGGCCTCCGTTTTCCAATCCGATGCTTCGTTTTGAAGCTAGAGCCCAAAACGTCCCAAATTCTAACTCTGTCGTTTTTCGCCAATGTCCCAAAATCTTAAATGGCGTCTCACATCTAAACGAAGACAGATAGGACCAAGCCGATTCTTTCAGTGAATTTGTCTCACTCTTAGCTTTCAAACGAGCTATGGCACGACAAAATCCGTCCACTGGAAGCCAAAATCGAAGCAAGCTGTCCAGAGGGGGGGGACGTCAGCGAAAATTTTTTCTCTCCGATTGACTTGAAACTCACCAACAGATAATAGAGAATTGCACGTGATTCAAATCTGAAATCCGTTTTTCTCCATCCGATGGTTTGTTTTGGCGCTACACACCAAAACGTCCCAAATTCTAACTCTGTTAAAATTTTGAAGATAAATTTTTTCTCGCGATTGCGCGGAAGGAAATACACCACAGATGCAGAATTTTACGCTGAATCCGAATCTGGCGGCCATTTCACCATCCACGACAACCTAGACGGTCGCCCACGTCAACCTAGACGGTCGCCCTAGTCAACCTAGACGGTCGCCCACGTCAACCTGGACGGTCGCCCACGTCAACCAGGCGGTCGGACCAACTCACCCGAGTCTCACACTCTGTCGTTGCAGAGGGGGGGGAGTCAGACCCGAAGCACCACGGCGGCCGACCACGACACTCTGTCGTTCCAGAGGGGGGAGGGCGCGCTGTGTTTATTATGGACCTTTTATTACTACTCCTATCGGTTGAATTTGTCCTTCAAAAATTGCTTTTCAATAAACAATAGGAAACTCAACCGAGTATTCAGGAAACTGAACCATAGCAGAAGAGCCGGATTCTAAGGGAATATATGGTCAACGTCTGACATCAGATTTAACTACTGCTTTTCGTGCCATTGTGGGAAATAATGACGTCATCTGAATTTCCTTCACCTTCATATCAATCTTCAATATTCAGTGCTTCTTTCAACAACCTTGTTATCTCTAACATCGTGACAGACGAGCTTATGAAAATACGAACATAGCAATTCAGAATGCAATGTGCTACATGAGCGCATGAGCATGAATGTATGAATGTTTCAACGCAGCAATTTATTTAGAGCTGCAGTGACTTAAATACTGCCTGTCATGTCAAAAAATTTTCCAAAATGGCCGCATTTTGTCTTTGTGGATATTTCATCGATATCTATGGTAAATTGGAAGTAAATGTGTTGCGTTCTCAAGCAGCATTGTTTGCAGTATAATGATAACCAACCCTTTTGCTTCAAAAGAATCAATAAAAATTTTTACATCAAAAATAGCTCCACCTTCCAGTCAAGATGACCGCGCGGCCTTTCTACACTATTATTCATAAAATCCCAAATGAGTATTATCCCTCGGGGGGTTTTCTGGGTCCACGTGGACCCATTTTTCCAGATCACTTGCTGTTATTTATTAAGTTTTCATTATTTATTATTGATATCACTGGACTTTATCTGTATCGATATGTCAATTATAACTGCCAAGTGAAAATGTATTAGCTGTTGTTTAAATAATTGCAATACATCGCAAACCTTTTAGTAAATCTATGGGTCCAGCTGGACCCAGTCACACTGATTCGTTTCATCGGTCGTCATAGCGCAGAAATTCAGTCACTGCTATTCCAAATAACAAAGGCCCGTATTCGTGAAACCAGATAAGGATTTCCGTTATCCTTAGCGACGCTGTACTTAGCCTTATCCTGACCGTCATATTCGTGAAAGAGCAGCTATCGTCACGCGCTCATACCGATGTGTAGCATTTTCTTTTTTTTAGCCTTGAACGCCATCACTTTCAAAGGCTGACAACTTGTCAGATTATGGAACTTAAATCACAGGCGCACTTGCAAACGATTCCATCGATTTAGTTTGTCGATCTGCCCAGGCCGATTGGGCGCCATCAACTCGCCTGGATACAATCGAAACAGTAGATAATGAAGCTCGGAATAGCGGTAGTGCGTATTGGCTGCACACAGACATAACGCTCACTCCTTCCCTGCACACAAAGACGACGGGATAACGCAACTGAAACTTCGCTTTGCTTCAAAGCGTTTGCCTATCGTCGCTATTGTCGCACGCAGGTGCAACTGTGACGAACAAAAGAAATCGATTGATGTGGACCTGAACAATGCTCCCTGCCTGCGCTTGGCTATGAGACCGCGCAGGCAGGCCGTTCTGTCATTACACCGCACAGCTGTTTTTAAGCTACGAAGCGAAAGGATGCGGAACGCTCACTAACAGCTACTCAAAAGTTGAAGCTTTTGAGAATATTGAGGGCGCCGCAGGAAGACGTTCCCGAAGCATTCTTCATCTCGAATGAACACGGAGGACTCCAGTGAATCCATCTGGTTCATCCGATATCGATGAAGTGACAATATTTCACCTTTCTGATGACGACATATCCCTTAACCAAGCATCGGCAATCAAGTGAATATTTCATCCGCTGATGGTAGAGTCAATGAACTTCTCTCCTACCTCAAGAAACAGAGACGTGGCAGGGAGCGAAAGAGAATCAGCTTAGACCAGCACCAGTCTTACAAGTTACTCTCTGCGCATAATCGCGCGCCAAAAACATATATAAATAGCTGGGAAATTTTGTTTGATCACGATATGATGGAGACAATACTAAAAGAGACAAACGGCGAGGGAGATCTATCAAAGGTGCAGCATGGACGGACGCTTGATGAAGAAATGTTAGCCCTTCATTGGCCTTTATATTCTACGCGGCGTGTATCGTTTCTCACATGGAGATTACTGAAGAGCGGTGGCGAAAAGAACACGGAAGGGCCCATCTTCAAATAACAATGAGCCCATTCCAAATTCAAAGAGTTACTATCATGCTTCTTTTGACAATCCTGAAACAAGGGGCTGCTCGACACAACTGCGAGACAAATTAGCAGCGGTTCGTCTTCTTTGGATGGTTTCCACGAACAATTGTCCCAAAAATCGTATGTGCCTAGTGCAAATTTCTTTCTTTACCGATTGAGAGGGGAGGAACTATATCTTTCAGAGTTCCGCTGTCAATATAAGCAATATAGCCCAACAAACCATCAAGGTATGGTCTTAAGTTCTGCTGTTTGCGATGCCACAATTATTTTTGGTTACAATCTTACAAATGAAACACAGGCAAAGAAACAATCCCAGTCCTCAAACGGACTGGAGAACGTGTTGAAAGGATTTGACCACTCTCTAGAAAAATTCTGGAAGACACATAAGCAACTGGACCAATTTCTTTACTTCTTTGAAGCTCGCACGCTCTCAATCCGCTCAAAAGGCATGACTTTGTTAGGATCTCTGAGAAAAACAGACGAGAAGTTCCTCCGCAGAGGAAGAATCTACAGGGCCGTGCTGTTTACTCTTCAGATTTCCGATTCAACACTCGAAGAATCAAACATGCTCCTCAGTTACAAATGCAAGAAAAATGATTGTGTCCTTCGTTTGATCACCTTCCATCAAGAGCCATTGTTGATCAACAGACTGACCGAAAATAGGGGGTTTTCCAGAAATGATAAAAGACTACAATGCGACCAAAGGAGGTGTAAATAAAGCGACCAAAATGGTGGCGACAAATACGGTGAAATACATCAGCCGCAGATGGCACACAATCGTGTTTGCAACCTCTGGATTTGTTGGGATAAATGCATATTGTTGAATTGCGAAATTGAGCCTCATATGGAAGAGACAACCTCACAAAAATGACAATTGCTGCCAATGCTATAGGAGAAGCTGTTTCAACCATTTTTTGAGTCAAAAGACGTGCCACGCCAATCATCGAAGCAAAGTGGATGTTGAAGCAACAACGAAAAAAAGACAGATGTCAACTCTGCGGGTGGAAGAAAGATCGAGAAACGAGAAAAACCTGTGCTCGGTGTGGGAATCACTGTTGTGATGAACATTCGAACTCTGTGACTCGTACTTTCTGTACTAATTGTGCTTGATTGTGAAAATAAATCTTCTGGGTCCACGTGGACCCAGATTTTCACGAAATGGAATAGCGAATTTTAAACCTCCCGAGG
>CAJQUW010013890.1:405000-506589 GCA_907163375.1 Prostheceraeus crozeri | reverse complement strand
CCCTAGCAGTCCGAAGGGACCCCTAGAAGATAGAAGGGAGGGGGTAGTAGAACTACGTTCATATGTATAGAAGGATATATTCTTGCGGCTTCTTACTTTTGTTTTTTCCACTTTTAAAGACTATTATTTTATTTTATTAATATCAACGACCAAAAGATATATTAAAAAACCTGGAAAGATGGATAAAATACCTGATTTGAACATTCTCAATTTTGATGATTTTTGGTGTGTCCGGTTAAACATTACCTTGAACGGTCATGATTTTTGCGGGGTGAAAATAGAATTCTCAATTTTGAGGATATCTTAACTTTTTGATTTATTCGGTAGTCCTTGCACGGTCATGATTTAAGCGAGGCAAAAGTAATTCTCAAATTTTGAGATTACGTGATATACGGGACCGGCTAACTTTATGAAATATAGTTATTTTGAACAATGGTCACCAACCTCCCTAACCCCCCTTGGGCCAACGGCCCCGTGCCTGCCCAAAGCATTATCACCAAAATTATTATGACATATTTGAAATTTTGATTATTGACAAAACACCCACAGAAGTGTGACATCCGGCGCATTAAGCGAAGCGAAGCAAAGCGAAGGAAGCGTCGCGCGGATGACCAACATATACTACTGGAGACGACGGCCAATTCTCTCGGGAGACGAACACTTAGGTGATATCAGCAATGAAATTTTCTAAGTCGGTTTCGTACAGAAAACTCGGAATTTGGAATGTCGACGCATCATCGGAATTCAGAGAGAGGACCTACCTTGACAATCGTTCTCCTCTAAATGACAAGTCTCTGTTCGGTTCCATTCCCGCTTATATAGTGTGTTGGCGATCAGCTGTGACGTAAAACCCATCAACCAAACACTACAAAACCGTCTATCATTCGATTAGGAGGTCCGATTGAGCTGGAAATATGCCATATTCCATGTATGTGGTAGTACTGTCACGCTGCATCCGAACTGGGCCACCGTTTTTCATCCGCGCTACGTTTTGGCCTCTACATTAGGCAGCCCATAGAAAACTACTACTCAATTTTTCGAAAAATGATGAACAATTTACTCTCCGATTGACATTCAAAATCTCCGAATTGAACTTGAAACTCACCATGCTGATAGAGAATTTCACGCTGAATCCGAATCTGGCCTCCGTTTTCCAATCCGATGCTTCGTTTTGAAGCTACAGCCCAAAACGTCCCAAATTCTAACTCTGTCGTTTTTCGACAATGTCCCAAAATCTTAAATGGCGTCTCACATCTAAACGAAGACAGATAGGAACAAGCCGATTCTTTCACTGAATTTGTCTCACTCTTAGCTTTCAAACGAGCTATGGCACGACTAAATCCGTCTACTAGAAGCCAAGATCGAAGCGAGCTCTCCCGAGGGGGGGACGTCAGCGAAATTTTTCTCTTCGATTGCGTTCAAATTCACCATACCGATAGAGAATTTCACGCTGATTCCAAATCTGAAATCCGTTTTCCAATCCGATGCTTCGTTTTTGAAGCTACAGCCCAAAACGTCCCAAATTCTAACTCTGTCGTTTTTCGCCAATGTCCCAAAATCTTAAATGGCGTCTCACATCTAAACGAAGACAGATATGAACAAGCCGATTCTTTCAGTGAATTTGTCTCACTCTTAGCTTTCAAACGAGCTATGGCACGACTAAATCCTTCCACTGGAAGGCTTTAAGGTCGAAGCAGAAGCTCTCCCGAGGGGGGGGGTCAGACAAAATTTTTCCTCATCTTCAGATTGCGTTTCCAAATTTCACCATACCGATAGAGAATTTCACGCTGATTCCAAATCTGAAATCCGTTTTCCAATCCGATGCTTCGTTTTGAAGCTACAGCCCAAAACGTACCAAATTCTAACTCTGTCGTTTTTCGCCAATGTCCCAAAATCTTAAATGGCGTCTCACATCTAAACGAAGACAGATAGGAACAAGCCGATTCTTTCAGTGAATTTGTCTCACTCTTAGCTTTCAAACGAGCTATGGCACGACTAAATCCGTCCACTAGAAGCCAAAATCGAAGCGAGCTGTCCAGAGGGGGGGAGTGGGGGAGTCAGCGAAATTTTTCTCTCCGATTGCGTTCAAATTCACCATACCGATAGAGAAATTCACGCTGATTCCACATCTGAAATTCCGTTTTTCCAATCCGATGGCTTCGTTTCTGAAGCTACAAGCCCAAACCGAACCCCAATTCTAAAAAACCTCCCCACCTGGGTCCGTATTTTATTTTCGCCAATGTCCCAAAATCTTAAATGGCGTCTCACATCTAAACGAAGACAGATAGGAACAAGCCGATTCTTTCAGTGAATTTGTCTCACTCTTAGCTTTCAAACGAGCTATAGCACGACTAAATCCGTCCACTGGAAGCCAAAATCGAAGCGAGCTGTCCAGAGGGGGGGGGGACGTCAGCGAAAATGTTTTCTCTCCGATGGCGTTCAAATTCACCATACCGATGCAGAATTTCACGCTGAATCCGAATCTGGCCTCCGTTTTCTCATCCGATGCTTCGTTTGGGCGCTACACACCAAAACGTCCCAAATTCTAACTCTGTCCAAAATTTTGAAGAAACATTTTTCTCGCCGATTGACTTCAAATTCACCATACCGATGCGGAATTTTACACTGATCACGAATCTAAAGTCCGTTTCACCATTCCACCACGCCAACCTAGACGGTCGCCCACGTCAACCTAGACGGTCGCCCACGTCAACCTAGACGGTCGCCCACGTCAACCTAGGCGGTCGGCCACGTCAACCCATACGAGACCAACACATCCGAGTCTCACACTCTGTAGTTTTCGAGGGGGGGAGGGGGAGGGGGAGGGGGGGGAGTCAGCGAACATGTTGTGAACGTGAACCAACCTGGCCGGCACACCACGACAGACCACAACCTCTGTCGTTCCAGAGGGGGGGGAGGGGGAGGGGAGGGGGCGCGCCGGTCGAGTGTTCGCCGTTTTCTTACTACTGCTGTGATCGAGGCTAGGAAGGCTTGTATTCTCTACTAACTCACCGAGTGAAAAGACAATCCTTTTTTCACTATCACGATTCATTCCGTTAACTATTACAAGCTTTGCATGGACTGCTGTCTCAGTATTTTTGTTTGACAGAGAAAGTTGACATCAAGACAGTGACCGCTATGCACGAGGATAAATAATTTGTTTGTATTATATTTCGGGTCTAGTTATTGATAGGACTCCGGGACTCCGACTCCGCTTCCCTGATTTATATGCTCATATATTGTGGTCAGAGCTACTAATTTATGCAATGAAACTATGATTTTGACAAGCACATGAAGCTTAGGATAAAAAACTATCATTTAAAAGACCAGGGGGTGGAATTTTTACCTTTGCATAATAGTCCAATGAATTGACAATAGTCCTGTACCATTCACTTGTTGACAAATGCAAACTATAACTCTGGAGAATGTCTGGAAAGTTGCGACTAAAATATACCTACATGTACTTGTAGTCTTTTCTGTTTCTGACATTTTAAGTTCATCAGATAATCTTCAGAATGTTTATGATGCTTGTAGACAAATTTTATGGCCACTACTAGATGACACATACAAAACAAATCACAGGAACTTTATGAAACTATATATTTTTGAACATGTACAGCTGTGTATGAGATAAAATAAGGAAATTATCATGTTTTTCTTAAATTATGATTCTTTGTCAGAAATATCCTTTCTAACAGATGTTCTTTACTCGTTATAATAAGTTTATATCATTTATAAATATCTGATGTTCTCATCAGGAATCAAAATATACAAAGATACAGTTTATAGAATAGTGAAAAACGTAAGTGTTTTTCTGACTCACAATTTAAAAATCGATCGTCTTGATACTTTAGTGTTTAGCTACAAATGATGCAGAAATAATGTGTGCCGGTGAAATTGAGAAATCAGGATAGACTTCACCAACCATGTACACATGCATCCCCTTCTGATTATGTTATTAAACGAAAACTTAACGGCAATTCGTTTGAGCACACATATAGCTGTGTACATCATCGCTCTCCTAGTTTTTTTTATTTTTTTACTTTTTTTACAGGAATAAACTTAATTGAGTTGCATCTGAAAATGTGCAAAAATAAAACATCGTTTTTTACTTCATAAACAGCAAATTTGAGACTTCAAACCCGAAAATTTTACGGTTGGATGGTATTTGGTATGCAAATATGAATCTTCATTCACGGATTCTACAAATCATTCACGAAGACCACTCACTTCACGTAAATCCTACAAACACGTATTGCGGGCGGCACAGATTCTATTTGAAACTAAAGAGTGTAGCTAACGATTAACATGCAATTCAATATTAAAGTGTCAATTTTATGATATCTTCATAGCATTTGTCTTTATTGGTCACCATGTGGAAGGCTTTCTCAAGACAGACTAAGTAATTTTTTGAAATCGCTTTCTCATGCTTAGGAGTGAAAAAAAGGATGAGTATCACGCGACTATGTTATGGGGCATCCAACCAATCAACAGATACTCGTGTTATTGGCTAATATATTGTCAATTATGATTATATGATGGTATGATGATTGTGTGATTGTTCTACTCGCAAGAAAAATTCACCTCGGCGAGCTTTCTTCATAAAGTAATGCAAAATGAATTTTTTTAATGCTATGAAAAAAAATTAAAAATGATGTTCAAAGTTAGTTGAGAAAATATAAGAGTGTAGCTTTAGGTGAAAAAATGTTTTGTTATCAATTATTAGCATATCAAAAACACGTTCATAGAGAAGAACAAGTTGATGATTAGAGATACATAGATGAAATGCATCCTAACACATGCCAATGAGTAGAAAACTACCTATCAATGTAAGTAGTTTTCATAACCTTTTTCAAATAGATGTCATGGATTTAATATGCTATTGATTCCTAAAATATTTCAGATTCATTTGAGGAATACACCAATTTTTATCGGTACAGTAATAAAGTCACCTTTTTCTATGCTCACTTCTTCATAAATCCACATTTTGTGCAAAATTTGACTTTTGATTATAAAAGTTCTAACTGTCATTTTCGAAATGCGATTATTCGTAAACTATTTATCCAATCAATCTGAAATTATTACATGTGTGTTTTTGGCGTACTCTCCCATGAAATCTCTCTGCGTTTTGTTTTAAAGATGTGTACTTTTAGAATGACGGCCATTTAAAAAATAGATAGAAGAAAGACCTGTATATAGGTCAGAACTTGATCAAATTATCATTAAATGAAATTGGCGATCGTTCTCAGCATCGTGCAGCTTTCTAATTAGTACACGGTGCCATCGAAAAACCCATGATGTTCTTTTATTTGAATATTATTTTTGCCCTCCTCGGACAAATAGTTGCTGCGCATCTTTTACTCATGTCTCAGCAATGTCTTAAAATATGCAGCCGGGGAAAAATGGGAATTAATTTCAACCCCAATTAACCAAAATCAGAGAAAATGCCCATGCATGTACTACCTAAGTAGGTCCTACTTTTGGTGGGGATTGCATCCTCCGTCTGGATCTATCCGTGAGATCAGGTCGAGCAAAAATATTGGCCCGATCCGAACTCTGATTGAGTTAATAGTATAACATTGCTTACGGTATGAATTCTGAGATCAGAAAATATTATACATTGTCGAAACCTAAGACTTTTGTATGTTTCACGTGGTATCATTTCACGTTTCTTTTCTTTCAGGAACCTGTCAGAATTGAAGACACAAAGGTGATATGTGATGGAGTAGAGAATGAGTGCGATGGTGGCCTACAAACTATTCTTCTATCTTCGTGCTGTTTTTTGGTATGCAATATTAATCATTTACCAGCGTCAAGAGGCAACACTGGAAGTCATGGAAGGTATCATGGGCATCAGAAAGACCTTTACAAAAATAGCAGCGAAAATTTTTTTAAAACACAATTAATTTGATTTAGTGAAATACTAAATTGTCTTAGTGAAAGAACTGCATTTACTGCATTTCCTGGATTATTTCACCCGCTATATTGTCAAAGTTATGAATCTTAGGTGTCCTCAATAATAAGATAAAAACCCCCAGGATCACATTAGACGCCAAACCTTTCTTCAATGTTGATAAGTAAGATCCGGTCATTCCGCTATCATTTTTGTTTATTTCATGTACAGTAGTGTCCTAAATAGCAAGGAATTTAGATAAAATTTCTTTGAGACATTCTTTCTTGATTTTTTTTCTTGATTTTTTATTTAGAGATTTGTCGATCATCACCCCGATGATCATGCTCACTACAATTTTATCATCCTCAAATATCTCAACCTTTCGTAGGAAACTATGATATCATGTATTTTAAATAAAAGCTCGACTATCATAGATTCCTACGAGAGGTTGATATATTTGAGGATAATAAATTGCAGTGACCATGGTCATCGAGGTGATGATCGAAAGATCTCTAATAAAAAATTTGTACCCTTGTGATTAGATCAATCAATGTCTCAAACAAACATTGATTTTAATTATAACCAATAATTATTTCCTTTAAGGAATTTAGTCTTCAGTTTGACCAGATCTAACGTCACAACCTTAAAACTCTGATATAGACCCATTGCGCAGATAGATAAACTAACATTCTTTTCGAAGGTGTTATTTTCCATAGATATTTGTAAACATGCAATAAAACAACGTAGTACTGGTATATGTGGCCTTGCTTGTTATCTTGTAGATTTTCAATAAGTTATAAATGCAACCCACTATTCAATTTGATAGATTCATGAAGTGAACAACGTTAATTTTTTGCTAATTACTGTACTGTACAGATTGAGTACCGCAGTATAAGCACTGTAGTGTGTTGCTAAAGTTCATTATGTAGCTATCACTCAGAAATTAGCAAAAATTAGCATTGATTGATCTTCCTTCTTTCCAAGTAGTAAATATACAAAAGAATAAGCAAGGCCATGTACAGGGTTGTGCATTAAAATTGCATCACGTGATCAAGACTTTGAAATCAATTTCTATGTAAGCTTGTGTATCAGTGGCAGATTGATTATTGCTTTGCACCGATTTCTAGGCTGTGGATGACTTCTATTGTCATAAAATGCAAGTCTTCATCTATTATAAATGTTTGAGTTCCAACTTTCAAATTTGAAATGAACATACATCGGTTCTGCTTGTTTGCCACTATTCAGTGCGTACTGAGAATTCTACAATGACTGACACGCCAAATGAAGTCAGGGCAAAAGATTATAGCCTTGTGGGAACATGCAGACAAAAGCACAAGACAGATAGTGGATGATCTGGGCCTCGTACAATCCACGTATCCAGGATTATTAAGCGATACCGAGAAACAGGTTCACATCAGAGTGACCGAGAAACTGTTGTCATCGTCCCACGAAAGACTAACGAGCGTGACGACAGAGCTCTTCTGCGTATCTCAGTCAAAAAGCCGCACGACTCTTCATTGGAAATCGCTAATGAGTTGAGAGAACACTTTGATATCGATATTGACTGATCGAACAGTTCGACGTCGTCTATTGGAAAAACGATAGACCAGCTTATCGACCGTTAAAGGCGCAGGTTCTTACTGACAAACCATGAAGAGGAAAAGACTTGACTGGTGCAAGAAACATAGGCATTGGACTGCTGAAGATTGGAGCAAAGTTATCTTCAGTGATGAAAGCTCTTTCGAACTTCAACCACCCTTGTCCCAATTCGTGTGTCGCAATCGTGGTCAAACGCTCCAACTGAAGATCATTTTCTGCAAGCATTTCGTCATCCAATAAAGGTCATGCTGTGGTCCTGCATATTAGTGCATGGCCCAGGTCGAGTTCATGTGGTTGAAGGCTCAATGAATTCCAACCAATATAAGGAGGTGATTTCTTATTGTGTAGTGCCTCAAATGATCGAGTGGTTTGGGACAGAAAATTATTGGTTTCAGCTGGATCTTGCACCGTGCCACACCTCAAGACAAGTGAAGGACTTTTTCCATGCAAAACATGTGCGCATCTTGACCTGGCCCGGTAACTCACCCGGTCTTTCGGCGATTGAAAACATGTGGGCAATAGTGAAGCAGAGACTAAAGAAAAAGATGATTCGCTCTAAGGTTAAACTTATCAATGAGTTTCTCACCATTTGAGCGAGGTCGGATGAACTAAAACCCATTTGTCAGGCACTTTATGCTTCAATGCTGGCCGTGTATCAGCGTGCATAAAAGCCCGCGGTGGGCCTATAGATTACTAATAGTATCACCTCACGATTCGTATGTTCATCGAGATACAAGTTTTTTAGATGAAAAATTGATTTTTACTTCAAAGTTGTATAAAGGGAAGAAATAGGATAATGTCCTTCTTTTTATCAGGTGATGCAATTTTAATTCACAACCCTGTATAAGCACAACGTTTTTTGTGAATTCCAGACGGAAATTCTTGTGTATAAAACAGAATGATATCACATGTTTATCTAAGTCTTTATTTATCTTGATAATAGGTTACAAAACTGTCCTACTTGAGAATTGGTAGTTATACCTGACCCGTAGCTTTTACATATCTTCAGATTTTATTGCACAACATAACAATTTTTATGTTGACTTAATTTGTTTCAGATTTAATTTTTTTTTGTCTTTGCATTTTTTGGTAGTACTCATTAATTGTTTCGGAATCATTCCCATATTCATCCTTTTGTAATATACGAAACACTCTTTTTACGAACATTTTTATGCGATTGATTTAGAGGCAATTTTGATAAACAACAATTAACACCGCATTTGATTGTATTTTAGTATTATTTTGAATGTTTGTACAAGTTTTGTATCTCAATTTGGTCGATTTTTCTTCTCATGTTTCAGTAAGAAGTATCTGTATAAGCCTATGCCATTTTGTTGCATGCCATTTTGTAGATGGACAAAGACGTCTATGCTCTCATTAGTATGATGCGTTTGTACATGTATTAAAAAATAAATTTTGTTATTCAATTCCATGATGCTTTGATTTTTTATTCGATTATATGATGGAAACCTTTTCTAAATTTAGATGTGCCATGTATCAGGATTAACTCCCTTAAAGTATGTGAAGTATTAAATGCTATATGGCATAGGCCTGCTATCAATAATAATTATAAGTAAAGCTGTAATGGGAATATTTACCCGACCTGTGTCACATTTGTTTCCCGGCAAAAAATAATAAAACGACAATAATCACCATATGTGTTTCATGATCACTAGACAAGTTCCGATGAAAAATGTGTCATAAAACAAATTACGGAATTAGGATGATTACGAAGGAAATAAAGTGTACATGTACAGTCTGAAAATCTTCAGAAGCAAATATACAGCTGACGATCTGTATAAAAAAGGAAGTGCAAGTATGACAAATATATCCATATGAGAACATACATACGCGTAAGCCTGATGGGTCTATAACTATCGCACAGTTAGCCATAATCTATAACATTTCTCAATAAGTTGAAATACGCACTGTAGGAAATTTATAATTCTCTCAAATAGAGCACTAAAACATCGTAAAAAAATCCAGCATCACTCTCAGATGTAGTCAAATTGAAAAATGTCATTAATAAAGTCGTTATCTCATAATTACTTGATTACTAAATATGTTCACTTGGTCAGACGGAACACTTGATTTAGGAAGCAGTGTGGTCTGCCCAATTACATAAAGCAATTGGCGGAGTTTTCTACTTAATATTAGTGATGAAAATTTTCCGGAAAATTTTAATTCAAAATTTTCCGTGGAAAAAATTATGAATCAAAATTTTCCGTGGAAAATTATGGAAAAATTAGAAAATTTTGGAAAATTTTGAAAGTTTTGAAATTTTTGATAGGCCCTATAATTTGAGCGCTCCAACTGCCGAGGCAGCTGCGTACCAATAAATTTGGTCTAAAACTCTTGATTTCATCATTATTTGGATTAAAGCGATCGTAGCAATACGATTTCCATCCGCGGAATTTTGAACATTCCTTTGCCACTGCATTGTACTGTAACTTGTTATCATTTTTTATTATCACGCAGACTCCGTTTTGGGATAATGTGAATCTTGCTTTACAATAGGGTAGTGATGCAAATGGAAAATTTTGAAATTTTTTTTCGGTGATTGACGTTTTTTTCCTTTGTTTTAGATGCTTATTAAAGTCGCTTGAAAAGACTATGTAATATTCAAAGTCCGAAAACTTCTCTATCATCCCTGTACGTTAACTTTTGGAGCCAACTGCAGCTTTTCCATGTCTATTTCAGATTTTTCCAATTGAATTTCAGACATAAGATGGATTTCAGATTTCTTTAGCTGAATTTCAGATATCTGTCACAAGCTCAACTTTGAAAAGATCTTTAATTCTACTGAAGATCTCCAATTCATTTGGATCATATCTGAAATTCATTTGTGTAGATCTGAAATCGATTTGGAACCATCTGAACCATCTGAACACATATGGAGGATGTGTATCCTCAACGAAGATATCGGACAATACGCCAGAAGTTTGAAGCTATCATAGATATTCTTTAGTCATCATTCATCACACATATTATCTTTAGTTTCCAAATATCTCATGAGTATCTTCAAATATGGTCGCTCATGAATGCTGCGTGGAATGTGTATGCTTACACTTCATCACATGTTCATCAACACATGGAGAATTTGCATCAACGCTGCATAACAAAGCTTAACTTTCAAGCTAACAATTATCAAACTCCAAAATGAAGTACATTATTTTTGCTCCAGATCTTTCACATTGCATGAAATTATGCCCCTATTGTAAAGCAAGATATACGTTATCCCAAACGGTGTCTGTGTGATAATCAAAGATGCTAACAGTACAAGCCACTAGTGGCAAAGGAATGTTCAAAAATCCGCAGACGGAAATCGTATTGCCACGATGGCTTTAACCCATTTATGCCCGCTATAATTTATATTAAGCGTATCAATTTCTTCTTCTGAATTTTATATGACTAGGCTCTTCTAAGTACTTTTCCAAAATAATTCCGTAAAATATTCAGTACTTACATAGATATAGGATGATCGTTATAACGATCAATAGGAATTTGTGTTAACATTTTGCAAAATAATTGAATTAAAAATGGTTACTAGAACTTGTCCTCCATTAGAAATTGCGAGCTTATGACATCAAAACATCAATATAGGCGACAATAAAATATGCTAAGTTCTACATTCATGATACATAAAACATAATACAATATGTCTTACTGCACGAGTATGTGCTTGTACATTTCAACATTTACTATCATACACGAGTGTGATACTGCAAGAAGCATTGTTTGGCATGTAAATTCATACAACATTTGACACAGCGAAACTTTGTGTTCTTGTTGCAGAACTTGCAGCGAAGTTCTTTTTCTGTGAATACAATCAAGTGACCGATGTTGTCAAACCTGATGTCATTTGTTGCTCGTCGAAAATTTCGCTTTCTATCACTTTTTGCCAAGAGTGATGTCGAAACTCGACTGCGGAAATCATTGTAGGATGCGTTTTGATCACAACACAGACGGTAGTTAATCAATCCATGTATTGTCACATGCAACATCCACGAGATAGATGAAAATGGGATAGTACCATTTCTTTCCTCGTATATTAGTTCGGCAATTTGAAATATTTGCATCAAGCAAATCAACGCCACCCATCGTTGAGTTGTTGTGCGCAACAGCCGCCGGACGAGGAAGAGTGATTCTCTTTCGTTCCTGGAAGAAAATAATATTTCATAAATATGTGTACAGAAACATCATAAGGCAATGCTCCTAGACACTGACCTTTCGGCAAAATCTTGTTGTTGATGAAATTGGAGTTGCTCCACACATAGTCGAAGCCACCAGTACGTCTTTGTTATCACGCCAAACTACCAAGTTCGTTTTGAAATCTGGACTGTACTTCGACATCATTTCACCGCGATTTTGCATGCTTGTGTTATCAAAGGGATAGCATAGAACCTTATTTCTCCTTATTGTACCCGTTCCTGAGACATTCAAATCATCTTTCATCGATTTCAAAAGTGAAAGGGATGTGAAATAATTGTCCAGTGTGATCGATAACGTTTTTTCGGTAAAATGACCACGAAGAATTTTCGCAAAGTAAAACACAACGTTTCAAGAGCTCCAAAAATCATAATCATCCTCTTTTCTTTCGGCTATGTCTGGGTAAGGTTGCAGTTGCACGCAGTAGCCTTTCGCAGTGGCCAACACCCACATCTTGAAGCCGAATCTGATAGGCTTTCCTCTTGTAAACTGCTTACAGCCATGGCGGCCGAAATACGGCACCATGGATTTATCCACAGAGAAGAAGTTTGTATCCGGAGCATGCTGTAGAAATTCGTCATTGAGAAGCTTTATCAGAGGACGCAATTTTTTCAATTTATCATTTTGAGTACGAGCTGTCAACGGGACAAAATGCAGTTTTGGAAAAATTTCTTCAAATCGGTTACGACTAATCGAATTTGTTATGACTTGATTTCGCTTCAAATCATTCGACGACCAAAAATCTCTTCGTCGTGTTTGACGAACGATACCGGAAGCAAGAAGAACACCGATTACAACAAGGAGTTCTTCAGTGATAAGATTGATGAGTGCATAATCATTCGTTTGATTCACAATAAAATTTAGAACCTCATCACTGGAGAATTGAAGAAAGAAGTCTACAGGCTCAGTGCACCCGTCGAACCCTACAGCTTTCTGCTTTTCAGCTTCAGGAGTTTTCAATCAAATTTTCAAAGGGGTCAGTCCGACGAGCCATCTTTTTCTTCCGCTTCGGAGTCCTATGATTTTCTTCTTCATCTTCTTCGTCATCAGGAGCTTCCACGATTGCATTTAGGAGGCTCCGCGGTAAGTTTTGAAACTGTGGTTGATCTTCATCTCCATCTTCTTCGTCAGAGTCTTCTCCTTCACCTGGTGGATGAATGACTACATCGAATTGATCGGGCAACTCGTTTTCTTCATCCTCAATGCCATCGATCATCTCACTCAGTCTGTAAAAAAAATAGAATATTTATTTTTGATGAACCGCATGAAACAAAGAAAGTCAATATAGACTCCTTCAAAAGTTGATGAGAACAACCAAACTAAATTGAAATCTAAAGTGTCTTTTTATTGCATTATTGTATTACGAGTATCTTCAGCAATAAACAAGTAGCATGTAGCTGAACCAGTAAATCAAAATGGCAAGTAGATAGCACTGATGGTTAACATGCGCGGTAGTGCATCGGTTGAGTGCTGAACTTCCCTTTCCGTGGTGGTGGGTGCGAACCCCTACCATGTGCGCCTATTTTATGTTGCCAATGCCCAGCTATGCTTTTAACAGATGATAAATGCGATCTATCTATCGTTTATAATCAAACTCAAATAATAACTAGTAATGGCAAGTTAAAACCCTTGTAATCCTCAACGCAAATATCGGAATTTTTCAGAAAGGCTACACATTTTGTGACATATTTTAGAAGCAAGCTATAGATAATCTTGCGAACGTAGAGAGTCACCATTGAAATAAATGATAAAGCATTGCATATTTTTGAAAATCGAGCCGAAAATGATTGTATTTAATGAAAATTATAGTCGTGGCAATATGGATAATCAACTAATTTTCTGCATGAAATGTTAAAACCAATTCCCATAGATCGTTATAACGATCACCAATTTTACCTCATCTGAAAATATATCCATCCACAATTAATTGCATCTAAATATATTCTGAGACACGCTTTATGATACAATTTACTATTTCAAGTCCGAATAGATACAAAAGAATTCTTTCTCACCTTCTTTTTGCAATTGATTTAGCATTTCTCCGCCTGTCAGCCATGATGGAAATAACAGCAAAATTCAGATCCGCGCCAAAAATTTGCAAATGAATATAAAAAACGAACTGATGTACTAAAACACTCTTTCTGTCATAGAAAACCAGAAAATAATTGATTAATGTGAGTTTGAAACCTTGTTGACATTAAAAACCTAACTTCAAAATCTTAATGTTGATGATCGTTATAACGATCAACGGGCACAAATGGGTTAATCGAAATAATGATGAAATCAAGAGTTTTGGACCCATATTTATTGTTACGCAGCTGCCTCGGTAGTGGAAGCCCTCAAATTATTGGGCCTGTCAAAAAATCAAAACTTTCAGAATTTTCCAAAATTTTCCATAATTTTCCAATTTTTTCCATAATTTCCCACGGAAAATTTGATTCAAATTTTTCCGGAAAATTTTCATCACTTCAATAGGGGTATAATTTCATGCAATGTGAAAGATCTGGAGCAAAAATAATGCACTTTATTTTGGAGTTTGCTAATTGTTAGCTTCAAAGTTGAGCTTTATTATGCAGCGTTAATCATAGTGATGCAAATTCTCCATGTGTTGATGAACATGTGATGAAGTACAAGCACACAGTCTACGCAGCATTCATGAGCGACCATATTGGAAGATATAAAAACCGTAAACTCGTGAGATATTTGGAAACTAAAGATATCTGTAATGAGTAAATGATAGCTTCAAACTTCAGGCGCATTGTCCGATATCTTCGTTGAGGATGCACATCCTCCATTTCTAGTTCAGATGGTTCAGATAGTTCCAAATCGATTTCATATCTGCCCAAATGAATTTCAGATATGATCCAGATGAGTTGAAGATCTCCAGTTGAATTAAAGATCCTCTCAAAGTTGAGCCTGTGACAAATATCTGAAATTCAGCTAGAGAAATCTGAAATCCATCTTATGTCTGAAATTCATTCATTCTTTTCTGAAAGATCTGAAATGGACATGTTAAAGGTGCAGTTGGTACCAAAAGTTAACATACAGGGATGATAGAGAAGTTTTCGCACTTTGAATCCTTTCAAACGCCTATAATAAGTCTCCAAAACAAAGGAAAAAACGTCAATCACCGAAAACAAATTTCAAAAAATTTTCCAGAAAATTTTCCATTTGCATCACTACTTAACCCTCAAGGGTTCAACGGTTTGGGCTTAGCGTAAAGGTTCAACGTGGAACATTTTGTTCCCTGACTCTAATGCAAATTATGTGTTTATTAAATGCTTAACTAATTAGTTTATGTCCCTAAGTATCCATTTCTACCTTTATACTCGATCATTTGTGTCATAAAGGTATATATTGCATCACTGAATTTGAAGCTTTTTTTATGAATTAATTGTTTTTAAATTACATATATGCTATGGGATTTGTACTAACAAGAAGTGAAAACTCCATGTAACATCAAATGTAATTCTCTCAGTATGTACATATTACAAAACATTGTACAAAACATGTGAAATTGCATGTATCACTCGATTTCGTAAGTACATATGCATAGTCATCAATATCAGCCTCATTGCTCAAGGCTACAGATCACATTAGCTACAAGCAGTTCTCCTAACACTCTTCGATGTGCAGAACACACCGGTTTGCAACATGAATCATAGAATGACCTTGTCTTGCGCTTGCACGAGCAGCATCTTCAACTGTTCGGTCGTCGCGAGCTGATCGGTCTAGGAACTGGTTCTTGCACATGATATCCGGCTTGAGACGCCGCCTGTCGAATATGTACTTGGAGTGAATTTCGCAAACAACGCAAACCCTTTTCGGCAAAAGGTCTTGCGAGTTCGAATGCCAAATCCTTCAAATAGGCTTTCCTGTCATAGGAAGGAAATGCACTTCGCATGAGGATGAATGAGTGGTAGCATCCTACATCGATACAGTTAAAAACAGGAGCAGAGGCCATCTGTTTGTTTTTCTTCTTAGTGTATACTCTTCGACTTGCTGATCAAGAAGATCTACACCACCCTTTGTTTTATTGTATAATTCAGTTATCATAGTGGGTCGATGTCTTTCAGTGTCATCTGTCCCAGAATCATGATTTCCGGAAGGCATGAGTATCACATTCTTTCTTTTCATGGGACAGTAGGAGAGGATCATGATCTTGTTTTCATGTTCGTATACCGATCGTACATCATATCTGTCACGGTTCTCAGTAGAACGAATGTAAGCTGGTATCTCCCGTCTATGAGATCGAACAGTTCCGAGAATTGTGAGACTTTTCGACAATAGGAAGACAGCTAAGTCATGCGAAATGAAAAAATTATCACAAACGATGTTACATCCTGAGCTGTAGAAAGGACTTGTGAACTCCTTTACTATGTCAAATGCCAAATTTTGGTGGACGCCCTCTCCGTCTCGCTTACCGTATATATGTATCCCTTCAAGGCATAACCGGAATCCGCTTCACATATCCAGAATATCTTGATGCCGTATTTATGCGTCTTTCGTGGTATACGGCCTCGATGTCCTAACAGTTGTTCGTCAACTGTTAGGTTCTCACTCGGGACATAGAACTTGAGGAACTGTGAGTTCAAAAGATTCCATTGGTCAGAGAAAGCTGCCAGGACGTCACCGTCGGCTTTACGTGCCTCTCGTGTGCGATAGTCATCAAAACGTATAGCTGTCAGAAAAAATTTGAACCTTGCTTTGGATATTGTAGCACGATAAAAGGGCTTACTGTCTCGCACATTCAACAAGTCGTCGATGTCAGTGAAGCTGTCACGATCCGCTCCAGCCCGCAGAAGTAAAGCTATACAAGCCTTCAATTCATCCATTGAAAAAACACCCTTGTTACGAGGATAAGGAGAAGAATTCACTGACCTCACTTTGATGTTGGTACACCTCAATGTATGATACAAAATTTCTTCCGTGAAAATAAATGAAAACGATTCAATTATCGACGAAGGATGTACGATGCTTCTTGATCGCTGTCTAAGAATGTCACGGTCACGCAATCGCTGCGGATAAGGCAACTTCGAGTATATGATTCCCTTTGAATTGCACAGATCAGAAGATGAATTATCATCAGCGATATCGTCATCTGAGTCACTGGAATCGTCACTATCATTGGCGAAAACAGGAATATCTCCCTCGTCGTCATTTGTCGGTAGTGGGACCAGGATTGCGCTCTGATTTTCGATGTCCATAGTCGAAAGGTCTTCCGTATTGTCCTCGGGATCATCCTCATCGGCCGGGGAATCATCTGAACTATCTCTTGAGACTTCAGCAACAATATTCAAAGCATCACACGCCTGCAAAAATGTCATTCGACGCGGTCTACCGGCGGCCATTTCGTCGCAGATTGTGAAAGTCTCTTGAATTTCGCGCCAGACAAAAATTTGAAAAATGTTGCACCTGCCATTATTTTGCAGCTGAGGAAGATACTACTGGAATCTCATGAGCTCTAGTATCATGTTTGATAACAGTATAATCACTTGAAGATATGTATTCAGTTACTCAGACCCTGTCAAAGTATGACAAATTTGCCTTTAAGTCACTGGAACAAAATCTTCCACGTTGAACCTTGACGTGAAGTTTTCATCTAGAACTGAAACTAATTTAGGTACGAACTCTATATTAGAGCATTTTTAGGCCATTGTACTCTAGTTTGAAGTTCTGGAGTATGAAATACCAGGATTAAATAGTTTTATCAGGATAAATATTTTATTGGCCTGTGGAACAAAATGTTCCACGTTGAACCTTTGAGGGTTAATATACCCGAGTGTATTAAGCGGAATTTAGTGCCAGTTAATATACCTGGGTATATTAACTCGCGTCAAACGTTCATTGTCTCTGTAACACTCAACAATTTTCTTGGAAAAACACTGCTGATTATTGGAAATCAAGCATTCATTTTGTGATCTCATGTGGCAACCAATCACTGATCACTACGTTGCTGCACATCCCTGAGGGCTTATTACCCGAAGGGAATGCAGTTTGCTACCTGCTTATGGTATTTTCTGTCGGCAAACGTGTGGGTAAAATGCCGATGCCACGAAGGAAAAGAAAAGATATCTCCCTAGAGACGAAACTTCAATGCATAAAACGAGCCGAAAAAGGTGAATCCCTACACAGTTTGGCGAATTAAAGTGGTTTTCAACGTAGTCGAATCCGCTTTATTAATTGTTATTATAACCTAAGAGCTGTTATTATTCAGATTTTATTCAGATGCTTGCTACGGTATTGATCATTTTTTACGCTAATAATTGTAATAAATTTCATTCAAATTGTGAAATTGTTTCCATTACAGTTTAGTTTCAAGCTCATATATACCAAATTATGAGCGTGTACCGTGGTGGTGCACTCGAGGGAAATGGTAATGTGAACATTTTGAAAAACGAACATCGTACTGCAACACTTTTCATTCATGTGGAATCTTTGCGTCAGTATTGTTTCAGAATTTACAGAAATTACAATATTAGCGACTGTATTAATGATTTCTGTCATAGCTTTCAACAAACTGATCTTTCCGTATTTCCGGAAGCCACTGGCATGACTCAGCGATCATGCAATCGAATCGAGCCACCACTTCTTTGTGGAGTCATGCAGACAGTAGGCTACATCAAGTCTCCAAAAGATGCTTTAAAGCGATGCGTCCTAGACTTCAATTACACACGATTTTGGACCGCATTTAGTAATTAAATGTTTCATCTCACCAGATAGTCACTCGGAAAACAGAAAAAGCAATCGCCCCATCCTTTATGGCGATTCTTTATTCGTAGTAAAATAGCGTCTCTCAGGACAGTCTCAAGGGCGAATGGCACAGGTCAGGCAATACGTTTAAATATGACTAAGGTGGAGTGGGCATCTCCTCATATCAGTTCATTACGTCTATTCATGAGGTGTGGCATGTTCTTGGTGATACACCGTGATTCAGGCTGAATCTACTAATAGGAGAGAAGTTATCTACTAAACCTACTTAAATGATAAGTGTGGATGGCGCATTTTTTAAATTCTCGATGTAGAGAAATTATATTACATTCATTTAATACACATACGGTTTTTTTTTTCCAAAAATCGATATAGTGAGAAAAACAGCCGATCAGTTGAGCTCATATCTTGACTAAATACTAATGAAATGATGTTTTATAGATTCCCGTCATGTTTGCCATTGGCGCATTTTTTTATCTTTTTTTCCAGGTTATACTGCTTGTAAGTAGTATGAAAATTTAGAAAAGTGGGCAGATTTCAAAAACTGGTCGATTGATTTATCTGCACGCTTCAGAACTAAATGTAAATAGTTCAAAGAACATATTCTGAAGTTTTCAGACATGGCGCAAAAATTGACTTATTTCTCATTTTTCCGACATGCGACAAAGAAATGTCCTAAGGATTGACAGAAAAGCATGTAGAGCTGTTAAACCATGACTTTTAGAGACAGAACAGAAAAGAGATCGCTCATTGAACTTGCTTAGAGAATTTAGTTCGTATCTTCAGCACTAATGTCTGAAATACAAGACAAAATATTTGAAAATGCAAGTTTATCATGCATGTTTCTAATACACAATTTGTAAAAATTCACGCAAAAGTTGAATTACAGTAAATAGTTCCTAAATGTCATTTTTGAGCCGCTCCATTTCAGACAAGAAAATCACTTGGGCATGGCTTCTACTATAAAAATCGCATCATAAAAATGTCAATCAATGTTTGCGGCGGAAATTGATCCTATGGTCACTAAACGCTATATGAACCCCCCCCCCCCTCCCAATCAACTTCTTTTTATATCTACTAAAATAAGTCACATGGAAGTTTAATCTTTTGTGACTTTTAGTTTGTATGAATGTTAAAGTTTCAGCAAACATTTGGACAAAATTGACTTGGGGAAGGTCACTTTTCAAAGTACTTTTTAGAAGATTGTTGGTTTCATTTAGAGAAGCATTGATTATTACCATAATGTTTCTCTATGATATTAATATAACATTTATGGATGTTTAATTCAAGATTGTAAACATGCACATTAATCTTATCTCCCAAAATACGTGCATTGTACATTGTACATGTATAATTGTACATTAGTATACATATATGCAGAGGAGTACATTTACATGCAGAGATGAAGTTTTCATGTGAGTTTTTAGATATGAAACCAACAGAATAATGCAAAATACATATCACTATTCGAAACATTGCATTCGGAATGTGTCACAAGCTTGTCATTAGCCAACGAATAACTCATTAGAACGAGGCATCAGAAAAGATAGAAAAATGCAATAATACATGAAACGACATTTTTTTGACGCTCAAATTTCAAATTGCTATTTATAGTACTACAATTAACGTAGTCTCTTATACATATAACAACATATAGTTATGCTTCAGTAAAAGTTTGCATAAATACTTTAGTTAGAATGAACAACTTTTGAAGAGTCAAAAAATATACGTAGATTCATAAAAAAGGAAAAAATTTGAAAATGGACGTAAATCCGTGGAGTTTCCGAACTGAAGTGACAGTAATAATAGTGTTTGAAGTGTGGTAAATTACCGATAATATACCGGTGAGATTGAAATAAATTACCGATAAATTAGCGATTTTTCGGGGTTTCCTGGTTATATTTTGCTACGACGAAATTTCCAATGCAGTCATAAGAGTCATAGGCCTACCGATGGACGCGTTCGCGTAAAGGTGACAAGCCTAGGCCTTGCATGATTTGACATAACCAGAGATAGCATCTAACCAGATATGTCTATGAATAATATGATGCAAATGTTTATACCACCCGCTTTGCCATTACCAACCCCTAGCAGTACCAAAGAATGCCTGAATTTATCAAATTCCACGATAGTTGGTGTCTTTTCAACACCTATTTGAAATCTTCTAATTTTGGCTTCGCTGTTGTTTTCTTATTAATGCCTTCTATTCACTTTTTTCAAGTCTGTGCTCTGCATAGTGATGCGATAGCTTAGCATATTTTTGCAATTACTAAAAATACTATCCACGAAAATATTGATGACCATTTCGATCGTAACCCATTGCGTCTATTTCGTTCTTCAAATTTCTGTAGAAGTTGCTGTCGCTGTTATTTTCTCTCTGAATCACTTGACATATTCCAACAATCACTGACCACCATTCAAATCTTCTGTGAAAATCAAGAAAATGTTGTTACTGTAATTGACAGTCGCATTGCGTTGATAACAATATGAAGCAAATTCTACAATCAAGTTCCTCATTAAGAAATTGAAATGCATATGAATTCGTTTAATTATTTAATTGAAGCTGGGACATTCCCATAACGACGTCTAAATGTTTCATAATTTTAATAAACTTATAGTTAATAAGACTTAAGGTTTGCCCTTAAGAGGACAGGTGGTGCGTTCCCACCGGCAGACATTAAAAGTTCAAGGCGCGTCAAACTTTTGACTATCCTAGGACTACATTTTAGAGCCAAACTTGACGAGATCGGTGTGGAGGACCTTCCCACTAGTCCATTTTTCAATCAGCGCTTCTAAAGCGGGGCTGGACCTTACCCCTAAGGGTCCTTTGACTTGTGATCCTCGACAAATGCATGAATGTATGAAGGTCTTTAAGCACAAAGACTTGACGGATCTGATAGCGTGCCGGGCGGACCTTCCCGGGGGTCCATAACATAGCGCTATACGGGCTGGACTTCACCCTTAAGTGTACGAGATCGTACAAGGCCGCTTAACAAGTGATCTCCTTGGTCAAAGTTTCAGGCTCGATTGATTAGGAACTTATACATAAATAGACACTTAGTAATCACCATGTCAACCCCATGGAGACCAGTAACCGACACAGTCCATTCATCACACTAGGGCAGTTAGCGATAAAAAATAAACATAACATTAAAACAAATAAAACAATAGCCAGTCGTCAGCAGGTACCCGCCTGGTCGCGTTTCGGCCCCTCTACCTGAACGCTCAAGCCCAGGCGGGTGGGGCCCCGCATAAACTTATATGCGGCTGGCATTCTAAAATCAATACAGTAATGATATGTGTAATAATAAGTAATACTGATAGTAATAGTAAAAACAAAAACAAAACAACCGCAAAAGACGGATACAACCAAAACAAACTAAAATATATGTGTGAAATACTGAAATGGTATAACCAATAAAAAATGCTAAGAAAACAAACAAACAGTGTTAATTTTATTGTTTAAAATGCGCACTGCGATGTCAGCTGCCTGGCTGAGAAATATCCAAACTTGATTAGAAAATTGTTATGACCGGTTAGGATTTTCTCAGTACATGCCTTCATTTTAGACTTACAATATCCTCTGCTGCTCATCACAAAAAGTGTCATATTAATTCGTTTAATTAGATCTTCAAGATGCGAGCAGATGCGACAATAACGTAAAACATGGCCGGCAAATACATTAATTCCCATGTTATAAGGTATTGCACTGTCTGGAAATGTCAACAGAACAACAGGGAAATCAAAATCTTCCACTTTATGATATATTGAGGTTCGAAGACCGTCACTACTAGATTGGAGTCTCACATCGAGGTAAACAACGGCTTTGTCATTGACTCCGTTTCTATCTGCAAGAAGCTCCACTGGGTAAATTTTTGGAATTAAGGTATTGAAATGCTCGTAATTTATTACGCATATATCGTCTATAGATCTCGAAGTGTTTGACAATAATTTAGCTAGTCCAAACTTTTTATTTTTAACCGATTGTTTCATAAAAGCAAATTCGCAATTTAACAGAAACAAGTCGGCAAGTAAAGGATTGCAATTCCCTCCCATTGATACTCCTCGAATTTGTCTGAACACATAACCGCAAAAAGAAATGTAGACTTCAGACACTATATAATCAATAGCCTTATTAAAAGAGTCCACGTCATAACAAGAATACCAGTAGTAAGTAAAACTCCACTTCTGACCGCGCGAGATGGCCGCCGTCGCTGACGTCCCCCCCTCTGGAACGGCAGAGTGTCGTGGTCGGCCGCCGTGGTGCTTTGAGTCTGACGTCCCCCCCTCTGGAACGACAGAGTGTCGTGGTGTACCGGCCAAGTGAGTCCGCAAGGTTCGCTGACGTCCCCCCCTGGCCGGCCGTCGTATAGCGCGCGGTGATGTGCTGTCGAGGTTGGCGTGGTGTGCCGGCCAGGTTGGCGTGGTGTGCCGGCCAGGTTGGGAGGGTGGATTGTTGTAGCTCACCTGAAAAAATCCAAAGTGTCAGAGTGGCTGTGTATGAGTAAAATTTTGAAAATTTTCCAAAGTGTGGCATTTCGACCTGGGATCGTCACCAAAACATTTTTCATCAAATTTCACTGACCCCCCCCCCCCCCCCCCGACAGCAATCTTCTAACTTTGGTTCTAGTGAACGGATTTTGTCTTACAGCTACTCGTTTGAAAGAGGAGAAAAAACTGCTCGACGACATTTTCGCCGCGAGTCAATCGGACCAGCCGTTCAAAAGTTAGAGCTGTTACAAGATTTTAGTTCGGAGCTCACCTGAAAAAATCCTAAGTGTCAGAGTGACTTTGTATGGGTAAAATTTTGAAAATTTTCCAAAGTGTGGCATTTCGACCTGGGACCTTGACCAAAACATTTTTCATCAAATTTCACTGACCCCCCCCCCCCCCCCGACAGCAATCTTCTAACTTTGGTTCTAGTGAACGGATTTTGTCTTACAGCTACTCGTTTGAAAGAGGAGAAAAAACTGCTCGACGACATTTTCGCCGCGAGTCAATCGCACCAGCCGTTCAAAAGTTAGAGCTGTTACAAGATTTTAGTTCGGAGCTCACCTGAAAAAATCCTAAGTGTCAGAGTGACTTTGTATGGGTAAAATTTTGAAAATTTTCCAAAGTGTGGCATTTCGACCTGGGACCGTCACCAAAACATTTTTCATCAATTTTCACTGACCTCCCCCCCCTGGAGAGCTAGCTTCGATCTTGGCTTCTAGTGGACGGATTTTGTCGTGCAATAGCTCGTTTGAAAGCTAAGAGTGAGACACATTCAGTGAAAGAAACGGCTTGTTCATATCTGTCTTCGTTTAGATGTGAGACGCCATTTAAGATTTTAGGTCGGAGCTCACCTGAAAAAATCCTAAGTGTCAGAGTGACTTCGTATGGTCAAAATTTTGAAAATTTTTC
This sequence comes from Prostheceraeus crozeri, assembly GCA_907163375.1. Lineage (NCBI taxonomy): Eukaryota > Metazoa > Platyhelminthes > Polycladida > Euryleptidae > Prostheceraeus > Prostheceraeus crozeri. The sequence continues at coordinate 482,774 of CAJQUW010013890.1, read as the reverse complement.
AAAGTGTGGCATTTCGACCTGGGACCTTGACCAAAACATTTTTCATCAAATTTTACTGACCCCCCCCCCGACAGCAATCTTCTAACTTTGGTTCTAGTGAACGGATTTTGTCTTACAGCTACTCGTTTGAAAGAAGAGAAAAAACTGCTCGACGACATTTTCGCCGCGAGTCAATCGGACCAGCCGTTCAAAAGTTAGAGCTGTTACAAGATTTTAGTTCGGAGCTCACCTGAAAAAATCCTAAGTGTCAGAGTGACTTTGTATGGGTAAAATTTTGAAAATTTTCCAAAGTGTGGCATTTCGACCTGGGACCTTGACCAAAACATTTTTCATCAAATTTCACTGACCCCCCCCCCCCGACAGCAATCTTCTAACTTTGGTTCTAGTGAACGGATTTTGTCTTACAGCTACTCGTTTGAAAGAGGAGAAAAAACTGCTCGACGACATTTTCGCCGCGAGTCAATCGCACCAGCCGTTCAAAAGTTAGAGCTGTTACAAGATTTTAGTTCGGAGCTCACCTGAAAAAATCCTAAGTGTCAGAGTGACTTTGTATGGGTAAAATTTTGAAAATTTTCCAAAGTGTGGCATTTCGACCTGGGACCGTCACCAAAACATTTTTCATCAATTTTCACTGACCCCCCCCCTCTGGAGAGCTAGCTTCGATCTTGGCTTCTAGTGGACGGATTTTGTCGTGCAATAGCTCGTTTGAAAGCTAAGAGTGAGACACATTCAGTGAAAGAAACGGCTTGTTCATATCTGTCTTCGTTTAGATGTGAGACGCCATTTAAGATTTTAGGTCGGAGCTCACCTGAAAAAATCCTAAGTGTCAGAGTGACTTTGTATGGTCAAAATTTTGAAAATTTTTCAAAGTGTGGCATTTCGACCTGGGACCTTCACCAAAACATTTTTCATCAAATTTCACTGACCCCCCCCCCCGACAGCAATCTTCTAACTTTGGTTCTAGTGAACGGATTTTGTCTTACAGCTACTCGTTTGAAAGAAGAGAAAAAACTGCTCGACGACATTTTCGCCGCGAGTCAATCGGACCAGCCGTTCAAAAGTTAGAGCTGTTACAAGATTTTAGTTCGGAGCTCACCTGAAAAAATCCTAAGTGTCAGAGTGACTTTGTATGGTCAAAATTTTGAAAATTTTCCAAAGTGTGGAATTTCGACCTGGGACCTTTACCAAACCATTTTTCATCAAATTCCTCTGAACGAGGGGGGAGGGGGGGTCAGTGAAATTTGATGAAAAATGTTTTGGTAAAGGTCCCAGGTCGAAATTCGGAAGTTTTAAATTTTTCAAAATTTTCACCACACTGGAGGTCTCACACTTAGGAATTTTTTCACTTGTGGCATGTTACATGGACATGTGCTGACGGACCAACTTCCCGTGGTCATATGAGAATGGTTCAGGTGTCATATGATAGAAAATGATGAGACGAATCGTTTGCAACAAACCGCATGTCGCTACGATGAATACTTTCGGAGATAGAGCCATTTTAAGTTTTCTTCCGAGCATATATAAACCCCCGACAACGTAAGTCTGATCACTTCATCGAAAGACGAGGTAAGCGACGGTCGTCGCTCTGAGCTCCCGATATCGGGTGTTTCAAAGGACTCTATCTTTTGAAGTAGGCAAGCTATCTTCTTACTTCAAAGTTTGTATGATAGAGTTTGATAGTGTTTTTACCACTGATAAAATTTTTTAAAAGTAGTATGAGTAGTAAAATGCGGAATTTTTTAAAAATTCTTAATTTTCAGTTTTTTCAAAGTTTTAACATGTAGACTAAGGTTTTCAAGTATGCTGAGTTCAAATCTGCTATCAGATTTGAAATTTAACTAAGTCTAAGGCAGCTTTGAGGGGTTAGATCCCAGCTACTGATCACTACCTTTGACTCGGCGTTCCTGTTACCACTTCGGGGCAGTGACAATGATGTCTTCAGCTGTAAAGAGCGGGTATCGGGGAAGATCTCTCACTTCCCTAGTGATCAGTACAAGGCCTTCGGGCTGTCGACGGGATCGAGTGCCACTCACTACACTCAAATCTATCATTCCTGACTAAGTGTAATGCTTTAGGAATATGACTTTACTACATGATTCCAAACTTATACAAATTTCATTATCTTACAGCTAACGATAAAATCAGGCATGGCTAATGACAAGAATAGAAAATATCATATCAAAATGTGTGTGTGCGGTCGAATAAATCGCAGTGCGGACGCCAAGGCACATGTCAAGAAGGCGGGCACCGGCCACATGATTATCCTGAATAGGGTTGCGTGTGTGAAGTGTAGAGTGCTGAAGGGTGATGAGGATGAGGCGCGTTTCTACAGAGTGCATGCTGACTGTAGTGGAGGTTTGGTGAGTGACTTGAGATTCACGCAGTTGATTGTGGAAGAGAGGGAGCGAATGTTGGTGATCGAGCGAGAGGGTAAGGTTGAGAATGTTGTTGAGAATGTTGTTGAGAATGATGAGTTGGCGAGAGCGGTTGCGTCGTTGGAGGCTGAGATTGGGCGAAAGAGAGTGCTTGAGAGTGATGATGAGGATGATGTGGATTTAGATAGGGAGCGTGTGAGGAAGTTGAGCTCTTCGTCGTCGGAGGTGTCAAACATTGTCATCACCGACCCCCCCGAAGAGCTCATCTTCCCCAAAAGTAAAGAGTGGTGGGATTCGAATGCAGTCGGCGAGGTGGTTGAAGGATGAAGAGAAGAGGCATGTTTCTCAGCAGATGGCGCATGATTTGTTGGTGAATAAGTATGAGAGTTTGAAGAAGGTGAAGGATGAAGTTGTGAAGGAGTTGGATGAGTTGAAAAAGAAGGAACTGAAGTCGAAGGAGGTAGCGGATGAGAATATTAGAATGAGGCGTAGTGTGACTGATTTGAAGAATAAGACGCGAGAGTTGGAAGAGAAGAATGATGAGTGTGAGAAGAGGGCGAGTGCTGCGGAGAGAAGAATGACAGATGCAGAAGCGAAGTTTGAGGAGATGATGAAGGAGATGAGTGTGTTGAGAGCGAGGAATGTTGAGTTGGAGAGGACTGTGGCTCGGCGGGGTGATGAGAAGCAGGCGTATGAGAAGTTGGAGCGCATGAGGGATGAGTGGGAACGTGTGAATGAGGATCGTTTGTTTGAGTTTCACATCCCTATTCGGGATAATCATTTGGCCGGCCAAGTACTCGTCAATCAAAATCTCGACGAGGCAATAATTTGCTACAACGGCCATCCAACCAAGAAATGTCTGCATGCCAGCCTAAGAATGCGCGGTCACTTACACAAATTCTCGATTCGGAAGCGCGCGAGACTGCCAAAGGATGGCTAACTTGGTAAGTGAAAAGTAAATAAGATAGTATATCCTATTCTAATACATATCATTTTCATTGCAGATCTTTGCCCGCCTTCACCACCCCATCACGACACTCCCGAGAACGAACCATCGGCTCTCTTAAGGGCCACCTAGGGGCAAGACATGATAGAACCTCCACGCGGTTTGCCCTGGGCAGTCTTCGGACTGGCGAATACTATCATTAAGTTGAATCTGCTATCAGTCAACTTGAACGTTGCGTTGCGTTAGAGGGGTATATAAACCACTGCCTCTCATTTCATTTCATTTCAATCATGCAGACGCCAAACAGTCAAGTCAGCTCTCCTCGCGGACCGCAGTTAAGGCCGCGAAATTTATTTGAGGAGTTTGTCAGGCTAGAGGAGCAAGACAGAGTTTATAATAATCTTGCTCGGATTGGCAATCCGATGACAGCAACTGCTGTCAATCCAACGGAATGGCGCTACATTCCACTTTTTAGCCATGTACCAGTTAGTGTGGAAGTCGACAGTGCTACCAAAGAGAGAGTCAAAGACTCTCTCAGCAGAATTGGTAGGGTGTAAGATGACGTTACTCCCGAGAACGAACCACCGGCTCTCTTAAGGGCCACCATGGGGCAAGATTTGATAGAACCTCCTCGCGGTTTGCCCTGGGCAGTCTTCGGACTGGCGAATACTATCATTAAGTTGAATCTGCTATCAGTCAACTTGAACGTTATGCAGTTCGATTGCTATCCCTGAAGCATTCTGATTCGCTGTTGAGCAATTCATTGTTGAAAACCCTATATAAGCCAGAAGATTATAGCGCTTCTCATTCAATTTGAAGTCACGATGGAAGCGACATCTGCCAACAACATTCCCGTCTTCATCGATGAAGACAACGCCATTCCCGAGTTCGTCATCCTCGACGAGTGGGAAGAAGAGGATGATAAGAAGGGGAAGATCAAGAAGATCATTTGGACGGATGAGGTGTGGACTCCGAATACCACTCGCATCCGAAAGGTGCCAGATGCACCAGCACGACCTCGGCGGTATAGGGTCTATGACAACCTAACCGTCATACCCATTGACTATTCCAGCCAATAGTCAACTTAAATTCACACCCCCGAGAACGAACCATCGGCTCTCTTAAGGGCCACCATGGGGCAAGACATGATAGAACCTCCACGAGGTTTGCCCTGGGCAGTCTTCGGACTGGCGAATACTATCATTAAGTTGAATCTGCTATCAGTCAACTTGAACGTTGCAAATGAAGTTCGGTGTAATACTTCCTTTCGACGGGCGTTCCTGTAAAGGGCGGCGGTGAAACCCGTAGCTATGTATACCGCAAGGGACATTCGGCAATGGTCAATCTTGTTTAACCTCTCTGCGTCATGTTTCATGTTTGCAAGTGATTGCCTCTGTCTCAACGTAGTATGCATTCGCGTCAGGGCGACATTTAGCCAACTGTCGAAGGTTGCCTAAAACTTTCCATTGCATACGTTATGAGAACCATGAGTTCTACCTGTCTCTATCAATGAGACAAATTGATGAATGGAATGAAATGGGAGGACACTCACGCGCCACACGCAACATAACACACTTCTCTCTTCCGTAGTCTAACAAGCTCTTTACACATGGATCGCAGTCGATTGCTATCCCTGTATCAGAAGTGTAAGCTATCTTAATTTTATTTGATACTATTTCAACTATCATCATCACCCATATGAAATGTTTTAAGATTTACAAGTTAGACTAAGCGTGCTACTATTTCCAAATGAAAAAGTATACATGGTTAAATCATCCACTTAAGCCCATCCGTAGTCTAACAAGCTCTTTACACATGGATCGCAGTCGATTGCTATCCCTGTATCAGAAGTGTAAGCTATCTTAATTTTATTCGATACTATTTCATCTATCATCATCACCCATATGAAATGTTTTAAGATTTACAAGTTAGACTAAGCGTGCTACTATTTCCAAATGAAAAAGTATACATGGTTAAATCATCCACTTAAGCCCATCCGTAGTCTAACAAGCTCTTTACACATGGATCGCAGTCGATTGCTATCCCTGTATCAGAAGTGTAAGCCATCTTAATTTTATTTGACACTATTTCATCTATCATCATCGTCCATATGAAATGTTATAAGAATTGCAAGTTAAACTAAGTGTGCTACTATTTCCAAATGAAAAAGTATACATGCTTAAATCATCCACTGAAGCCCCATTCAAGTAAGTCAGTATGAAAGCAAAGATAATACGAAATAAAAATTTATTATGGCATGTATTTCAAAAGGTCTTCATCGTCAATATCGTCCCAGAGTCTGGCTTCACATAGATAACAAAAAGAGTTCAGTTGCTTTAATCGTTCTTCCACTGCGAGCCTCACTTTGTCAATATACTCCCACTCCGCCATAGTTCGTGGCTGGGAGTTAGGGGTGTACCACTCCCATAATTGGTGGAGGAACTTGGTGCTGGTGATCTCCATCACATCGTCAGTATCATACTGGAGATACTTCCACCTCACGCCTGTTAAGTCGGGACACTCCTTCTCACATACACTCTCTTCGTTGTCCGCTGGTAATGACACCTTCTCTACCTTCGTTGGAGCGTTTGGTTTTGAGGATGGAGAAGAGAATTTTGTGTTTGGTGTTGTCGGAGGGCTTGTCATGTTGACTGTGAATAACAACTTTGAAATGTTTTCTAATTCTTAAGTATCAACAAGCAACCAATCAGAATGAACAGCCAATGAATGATGAATACGAAAGTATATATGTGAAGTAACATTCGTATCATTTCACTCTGTCTTTGTGACATATAAGTGAAGTGTTCTCTGACGAATTCTATATTTGAGGCGTACAAGTAAACTGCTCTCTCGTGAAGTCTCTATCTTGTTGAAGTATCAACTCGATTTCGTTGAAATGGTAAGTTGAAAATTTCTTCACTCATCTCCCTCAAACGTGTGGCTAATAGCATCTTCCTCAATTTCAGGCATCAACTTCATCACCAACGCCCTCCCTTCTCGAGGAAAGTTTAGAGTTGTTGAGTCAACGTAGGTTGTAACAATACACTGAGACTTGAACAGAGATGATAGAATGATTTCTCTTTCAGGTGATGTGAGTTCCAGCTCAGGACTCTCGCGACAAGGCAACGAGTGGGAATGTGCCGACTGCGGACATATGTTTACAAGGAAGCACAGTCTCCTTCGACACATCAAACAACGTGTGTGTCAACGCAAAGCGGCGTCAATCTCCGGAGGTGAAGTTGATTCTGACGATGACATCTCCTTTCCTTGCGATTTGTGTCCTCTTTCTTTTGATAGTCACTTTCAGCGATCTTCGCACAGACTTCAACACACGCATGCAAATGATCACTACACCAACGGTACCTCTACCATCTCCCTCATTAATGTTTCACATAATAATTTAGTACGCGACTACTGCATGGAGTCCAATACTCAAATAGTAGATTTTCCTGAGTGGCTCCTTCAAAATTCTAACATTATCGAAGCGCTCTTAAACAATTTAGACAATTTTAGAATGAAGGCGCTCATCTACCTTAAACTAAAATATATTAAGATAGATTTTCAAACGGGTCAAGTGACGGAGAGAATACAGTTTCATGTTCCTTCCTCTACCGCAACCGAAGTTGTAGACTGCGAGTCTTGGCTAAATTTTCACATTCAATGTTTAAAATCAAATGTAGATAAATTCAATCAACGCGACAGCGCTCTCATTTTTGATGGTGTGGACTCAGCCATATTCAAAATTTCACTATTAGAAAGTCATGCAGCTCGAGGTACATTTAAACTACCAAAAACGTTGTATAATAAGAAAGCTGTCATCAATGTCGATTGTAAATCACAGTGTTTCAAATATGCATTCCTATCCATCCTTCGCTATAATGATATCAACGCGCATCGAGATCGCACCTATTGCTATAGACAGTGGGAGGATGAACTAGACTTTGAAGGTTGTGATAGTAACAATATGAAAATCAAAGATGTAGAAACGTTCGAAAAACATAATAAGATTAAAATTGTCGTTCACGTGTGGGAGAAGGGGTTGAAGGGTGCCCGCTATAATACACGTTCAACTTGTTATGAACGTGTAGTCAACCTCTTATTAGTAAAACAAGATGATAGCGAGGAATGGCACTACTGTGGTATACCCAAAATCTCTCGCTTGTACACTCACTTGGGGCACTCTGAAAGAGGTGAACATTTTGTATGCGACCGCTGCATCCGCTCCTTTTGGAGTAAAGATAAATTTGAAACTCACTATGAATGGTGCAAGCGAGGTAAATTACAAATGTAACGCATGTCCAAAGATAAAATATTTTCACATAGGGATAATTCACATAGGGATTTTCACATAGATAGTCACTACATATGTCAGATGAAGACAAACAAAAATTTGATTGCACATCCTGTCCTAAATGTCATAAAACGTTTGATGACGATAAAATTAAGAAAGTGCGTGATCATGATCACATCACTGGTAAATTTAGAAACGCACTCTGCTCCAAATGTAACTTTTCACTTAGGTTGAGACGTCGTGTACTACCCGTCATTTTTCATAACTTTAAGGGCTATGACAGTCATATGCTCATAAAAGGAGGGTTGAGCCAGATGAAATCGTGGCAGTTTAATGTAATAGCACAAACGAGAGAAAAATTCATGGCAATGACAGCAAAAGTACCAGTAGATAAAACTAAAGAAAATAAGACAGTCTTCTTCGAAATAAAATTTTGAGATTCATTCCAATTCATGTCAGCGTCACTAGCTTCTCTCGTTCGAAATCTCAAGTTTCTTCCCCATAGTCAAACTAAGAAGAAACACTATCCAAACTTAACGGATGAAATAATCACTCGCAAAGGAGTCTTTCCTTATGCGTATTTTAGCTCAATGTCTAAACTAAATGAAACAACCCTTCCTTCCATTGACAAATTCCAAAACGATTTGACGGGTGAAGATTGTCCAGTAGAAGATTATGAACATGCTCAAGAGGCATGGTTAAAATTTGAATGTAAAACGTTTGGCGATTATATGATCGCTTACTTAGAATTAGATGTCATTTTGCTGGCTGACGTCTTTCAGGAATTTCGACGAGTGGCATTAGAAGAAGACAAATTAGATCCTGTCCACTTTGTCAGTCTACCAGCCATGTCCTTTAAATCAGCCTTTAAAATGACTGGTGAGACCATTCATCTCTTACAAGACCCGGAGATGTATAATATATTTGAGCGCGGAATACGCGGTGGTCTCACATTTGTAAATAAACATCATATAAAATCTGAAACAGTAGGTGATGTTCATATCCACCTTAAGTACTATGACCAAAATAATTTATATGGCAGTTCACTGTCTAAACCACTACCTCATTCCGAGTTTAGTTGGTTAAATCAAGATGAGCTTGAGTATTACTCCAACCCTTCAAACATACTGAATATTCCAGATGAAGGTGATTGGGGATATTATTTTGAAGTGGATTTGATTTATCCAAATAGCATTAAAAATAAAACTGCTGATTTCCCACTCGCACCTGAATCTGGTGAAGTGACTGAAGATATGTTTTCACCATTCATGTCACAATTTCATAATAACTTAACAGAGTGTGGACAGCCAAGGTACAAACCATGCCGCAAACTTTTACTCACCCAATATGATAAGAAAAATTATCTCGTACACTTTTGCATACTAAAATTCTATTTAGAAATGGGCATGCTTCTAAAGTCAGTTCACCGCATTATCAAATTTAGACAGAAAGCCTTCCTCAAACCCTACATAGATGGTAACAGTCAAAAACGTGCACTCGCCCAAAATAATTTTGAAAAGGATTTTTATAAATATAAGAATAACAGTCTTTTCGGAAAGACCATGGAGGATGTTAGAAAACGTATGAACTACAAACTAGTCGTCGATGAACAAAAATATCACAAATTGACCTCATCACCTCTTTTCATTGATAGAAACATCATCGATGAGGATCTTGTAGGTGTTAAAATGATAAAATCAGAAGTTGAGTTGTGCAAACCCATCAATATTGGGCAAGCCGTTTTAGATTATTCCAAGCTTGAAATGTATCAACTCTTCTACAAAATATTAAAACCATGCCATCTCGTAAAAGAGGTTCGCTTGCTGGGTGGTGATACAGATAGTTTCTTTTTAGGAATTACCACTCAAAAAGATTTAAATTTTAATGAAGTAGGCAAGTCATTAGAAAAATATTTCGACACATCTAACTACAATCCCACTCATCCACTCTATTCCATACAGAATAAAGCCAAACTTGGTTGTTTTAAGGATGAAACAGCAGGAAAGGAAATAGATGAAATGATTCTCCTCCGTCCTAAAATGTATTCCATGAAATTAAAAGAATGTGCAGATAGTATTAAGCGTGCTAAAGGTATATCAAAATCCATTGTTCACAAAATGAGACATCGGTCCTATAAGAAGGCCTATAAAAATAAAACTATAACGTTTGTCAATATGACAATCTTAAAATTTCAAGTTCATACTGTGAAAACGTACACGTTCAAGAAACGAGCACTTTCAGCATGGGAAGATAAGAGGTGTTGGATAGGACATAACACATCTCTTCCACATGGACATCCTGACACAAACATACCTCCACCCGAAAGAATAAAACTCACGCTACCACATTCAGGAGATGTATTGACATCATCAACTTTAACTCAGTATTTTGATGTTGCTTTTTGTAGATATACATGGTTGTTTTATGTATCGCATGAGATCGTTTCTTCCTTGTGAATATATGCCTACAGTTAGCTCATTCCCCCTATATCTGTGAAAAGACTTTTTCATATACATATTTTTATTTCAATAAACATATCACAATGACTTCACTTTGTTTTCCGAAACACTAAAGTTACGAGGGATTTAGTATCTTTCACATGGAAGCACTCTTGTAAACCATTGGTAATTTTGATAGCAATAGAGGGTATAGTTTGTTTGACGACGGGATGATAGAAAATAGATTCAAACATCTTCTCGACTATTCCATATGAAGCGTCTTTATCATGAATGAAATCACGTAAAATGTATTCTTTTTTCTCACCAACAGAAATAGGTAGAATCAAATCACTTTGAATGTAAAGGTGCTGTTCATGTTTATCAAGTGTCATTGGTGTTTCTATACCAATCGTATGCGCAGCAGCAAACAGTGTTTGTAGCATTGAAAAACCAAAGAGTTTTTTCAAATTTTTACTCAATTGACATTGAATGTCATCACCCAGTGTCAGAACAACGCGTTGATTTTCAATTGAAAACGAAATGTGGTGTGTCTTTACATCATATTTACTTTTCATCACATGCTTCAACTTCTGTTGTATATAAGGATTTACTACATGAATGAAGCTTTCAACTGTATGATATAGACGCGGCATTATATTGATAGCAACTTTAGATTCTTCATAAGACTGGTAAATTTTCTTGATGCGATCGCCATAGATGTCCACCCACCATTCATCATTAACTGAATCAGCTTTAGTGCGATATTCATGAGAACCATACACCACACCGCTTCCAATAATAGGTGTATAATGTCTTACAAAATGACGCAAGGTTGGAGAGAAATAAACTGTAAGTTTGTCATTATATTTCTGAATAACCAACTGATTTTTGTCCGCCATAATTTTCTCTCCATACTTCTTACCCACAGTCTCATTCCATCGTTTTACTAACTCAATAAGTGATAAAGGTTGAACACCACGCTTTTTCAAAATGATGCGTTCTTCACATTCTACAACATCTTCATCAAATATTTTAAATCTATAATGAAATTTGTTGATTCGATTTGAATAAACTTTTTTAACATTTGCAGTAGCAATTGACGTTAGATGTAGTCCATGGCCAAAACCAAGATGTGGATAGAATTCATTAGCCAACCTCAGCGTAAGACCTTTAGTAAAAGAATGAAAGCGGAGGAACTGTCTCCCACTCCAATGATAGATAGTAAACTCATAAGCTTTCTGATTTTTATTCTTCATGATGGAAGTATTACCACTGTTGAATGCCTTAATAATTTTCTCATTCCCAAATGGTTCATAAGAATCTGATTTTATCTGAATCCATTCATAGTTCCACTTTCCATCTGATGTTAAATTGTATGGGAACTGGAATGCATTATTCATCGTTATTCCATCATGGGTGCGAGGAGTCAATATCATTTCTTCCAAATCATTCACATTCTGAATATTGCTATCATAGCAAATACTAGAAACGCCAACCTCCCATTCACCTTCTAAATGTAGTGGGCGATTTAATTCTACTCGATAGTCTGATGGTTTATTTTTGGGAAATTTATTCATAGAAGCATTACTGGGTAAGTAGATTAGAAACGAGTCCTTATTTTCACTTTCCATATTATTGACATTGGAAAAATATATTAGCATACTTTTGCATTAACTCTTCATTCGGAAATGGAGTGTGATACTTGTCACAGCATCTTTATGAAAAGGAATCAACGCACCAGCATCGTCATAAATGGCAATATCAATTTGTGGGATGTAGTTTGATTTCAGCTTTGTATAATGCACTTTCTTGAAAGTATGCTCAGATAAAATACTGCAGCTTTTTGGCTGGTATAGTATCATTGCTAGCAATGGAGCTTCAACATCTCCCACACGTACATCTTCACCAATATTGGAATATATCTGAAAATATTTAATACGACGCGATAGCGACATGTCTGCGCTAGCTTTGGTTACAGTACCACTTTTAAAGATATTTTGGTCAAAACCCAAAATGTCCATTAGAGTTTTATCCATAATTAGTTCAATACCTTTTCCACTTATAGTGAGAGACAAAACACCTTCTTTTTCAGAAAATGAAATATGTTGCTCATTAATCACTTCATTTAAATAATCTACAACCAATTTAACCGAAATAATAATGCGAGGCATCAACACTCTTGTTTCATGTAAGATACCACCTAAAGGCTCTACACACTTTCTGTATAAAGATATGGTCCATTCCGTATCAAATTGATTTGACCTTTCACATGGTAAATGTTGCTTATCAGATTTTCCATGAACAGCTGCAGAACGATGTCGTAAGAACTGATGAAAATCTTTTGAACAAACTAATACTAGATCATCATTATTTAATTTACTTATTGCAATATGATTAGATGATTTGATATAAGTCAATGTTGCCACTTGTTTACCATCAACTCGAAGGAGATAATAAAATTTCTTCAATAATGTTTCAGGAGTCATGTTTGTCTTTCTTGGCTTAATCACAATCTTCTTCATCAACGTCTTCTCATTTCTTGGAATAAGATCTACATAATAAGCTTCCTCTCGATATATTAACTGTTTATGACCACTTATGTGGTAATTAACGTTAAAATTATCATAGCTTGTTAAGGCGCTAGCGAGGTAACCTGAATCATTTCTTAAACTTGGACTTAAACCAACAATCCAATCTTTCTCAACTACATGATGTACATAAGTATAATCATCATTGTGCGGAGTAAATTGGGCAATATGTTTACACGCTTTATTCAAGAAATCATATATAAACTTTTTACATGATAAGAGATCTTTCTTTGGCCACTGTGGAATGTATACTCGGCACCCCTTTTCACATTGGTAAGCAGCTGTACGTCTCATATTAATAGTCATCACCTCATGATCAAAAGTATAGACGCAGTTGCTATAAACAAGTTGAGTTACACCCACTTCCCAATTTCCATTTAGCTGTTGTGCATGATCAATGGGAGTAGAAAAGAGTGCGGCTCGATTACTAGCAAATCTCTTTGTAGCCGCATTGCTAAGCAAAATATGATAAAACGACATTTTTATATTGCTGATCTGCGGCTTTGCATAACATCATGAAGACTTGGATTTTGGACTCTCTACAATATATCAGAGTTGATCGTGATGGAAACGTACACTTCAAAAATTCTCATGGTCATACATCAAGAGGTATTACATTAACATGGCGACAATTTGTCAACCTCAATGATATCATGAGGGATTTGGAATATTTTGAAACATTAAGATTCATCTCCTTGGGTGATCAAGTTTGGCTTCAACATTGCAGAAATGAAATTCAAATCTGCCATTCTCATTCTACAAACTGTTTCTCATTTCGCAAATACAATTGGGAGAAGTATAGAAGATACATACATCGCTCCATCATGACATTTATTCGTCGTGAGTTCATCGCCCTACTATGCAAATCTTAATCAGACATGACTACCACACACCATGAGTTGGAAATTAGATTCCCTATAACGTATTGAAACGGATCATGATCGAAACGTCTATTTCAAAGATTCAACTGGAAATATGAGAAGAGAGTTTGCTTTATCTTATCGTCATTTTCAATCTCTACATCATATCATGAAGGATTTGAAATACTTCTATATGAAAAGACATTCACGTATTGGAAATCGCATCTGGCTGCGCGTCAACAATCGGCGAATTCAACTCTATCATTCCCAACTTCACACTAACTTCACATTTCATCAAGGTAGTTGGGAGAACTATAAAAGGAAGGTACATCGCTCAATTTACTCATTCTTTCATCATGAAGCGACATCGCTACGCCATCGTCAACATTCTCCGTCGCTTCAGACTCTACACCAAAATCGATCTCACAACATTACACCAACACCTTCCAAACAGCAAGTATTACCCGGGGCGACCTCAAATGTTAGTGGTGAAGATGAACAATTCACGGAATCTTCAACTCTTCCCAAATGGGACTGTACAGATTCTCGGCGCCCTTTCTCATTCATCGGCGCAGTCAATGTGCTTAGAGCTACAAAGACTACTACGTCGGATATGGAAGAGGGAGAGGTGTGTGATGTCGAATCTGACTGTGGACAATATGGTGATCTCTACTCAATTGAGTGACAGTCTATCATTTTTGAAGATTCGTACCAGCAGTTACAATTTGTGTTATGAACCCGAACTTTTTCCTGCAGCTCTCATTAGTTGTTGGTTACCTGTGCATGTGGCAATCTTTCATAATAGTAAAGTGATCATTACTGGACTAAAATCTCATGTACAAGCAAATGTGATCCTAGACTATCTCATTGAGTATGTACGCACCCAGCGGATTGTAAAATAAAAAACAATTTTTCCAACATGATGTTTTTATTTCAAATCATGATAGAACTTACAAATCATTTTTTCATTAGAGGATGGATTACATGAAAAGTTTTGAATAACAGATACAAATCGAGATACATGTAAACGTCTTAAGATGAAGTACAGTACAAAAGCACCACACGTTGATGAAAGTGGATGTTGTAGTATGCGTTCATTTCGCTGATATTGACGCGTATGTTTTCTCAACCACCGCTGTGTTGGTATATTTGGAGGTTGAGCAAGAGAGTCAAATAGTTCACCACGTCGGTCTTCTCCAATAAAGATCGCTTTCCAATGCTCACCGCCTAAATTCTGCGAATGAGTGTTTAGCACAATAAAGATGGGATAGTGATTTACTGCAGGTGGTAAGGTATCGAGTGAATAGACATTATCGAAAGATTTCAACGTCGCTTCGTCTGCATTACGCTGCACTTTAGTCTTAATATCGTCAGCAGTCAACCAACTCGTTAACGATTATACTGAAGAATCACGTCACGATACTTTGCAATTTCAATATTTGAATCGAAGACTGCATAAATTAATACATTGATCGTCTCAGGTAGTGTTCTTTTGAACGTCAAATCCAAACGAATATTATGAGGCACGTTCGCTTGACGATAGAGTGCACTAATATCGCTGTCAGCAGTCAAATCAAATGCATAAATAGTATATCCACTCTTAAACTCTTTCATAGTAAGTCCGTTGGTGTCATCCGTATTGTAAAAGCCAAAGACATCCATAAAATCAACATAACTGCGCATAAATTGATCCGCAGAAAAATCTGGTTTGTAGGGTGGACCAGGATGACTCACACCATTTACACATAAAGCAATTTCACTTAACTGATTGTGTTTAAAATTGAAAGGATTCTTCTTTATATTACCATTAAATGCATCATTTTCAACCATTGCAACCATGAGGAGCTTCGGTGCTTCCGATGGAAAGAGGCCATCTTTCATGAAACTCTTTTGATCTTTAGGAGTTGTAAAGGTGAGAAGCTTTGTATGCTGAACGGGGTAAATGGCATTTTGGCGGTTAAGACCTTCAGCATGTCCTCTAATGACACTTGGATTCGGTACTACACGACGAATGTAAAGTGCAATATCTTCCACATGAATTCTAAAATTGTCAACTTTAGCAAATGCATTCAGCGCAAATTCAGGCTTATTCAATGTCAGCTTGAGTCGCATGCTGGTATTACAGAGTAAAAACTTTGACTGTCTAAAGAAGTCTAAATTCAGCGGACCATATAGCTGACATACTTTACTATCTTTAATCATAGCAGATCGCTTTACAAAGCCACTGTTTGTTTCAACATCAAATTTTCCTGCTTCATCTCTGTACCATCCCATGGCTTCCATATGACTTTTTTGTGCTGCTGGATGAAACTGTGATACATGATTGAAATATGATTTATAGGGATAATCGCTTTGACCACCTTCCACCTGCTGCTCTCCAATCGTTAGAGAAACATCACGAAGTAATGTAGTCAATGGTAAATTGTTCAGTCCAACTTTATGTGCATCGTCAATAGCAGTTCCATCTGCTTGCTGAATTCTAAACCTCAAATCAAGCATCGCATAACTCAAATCTATGTAGTCATCACTACCACCAGGAATAACAAATTCAATGGGGCCAGCATTCTCAGCTGTTCGAGGATGATAATCGACAATACTTGAACTAAGAATATCTGTCTGTATGGCTTGTTGATCAAACAAACAAAAACCGGAAGTTTTACACTCCATGATTAGAAGTTATGGCAGCGTCGTCGTTTAGCGCCTGATGAATGATTAGAGCCTCTGCGACGTTTGCGTGAATGCCTTTTGACTGAAGATCGCACCTTACCAGCTCCGCGATGTCTCCTCCTTCCTTTATTCATTCGTTTAGGTGATTTCTTTCCTTGAGTAACACCAGCAAAGGTCTGCTTCAATGTTTTTAAACCGCGTTCCTTCCCACGATTCAACAAACTGCTCTTAAAACTTCTACCTCTGGAAAGATCACTAGCAACATCACCAGCAAAGCCAACGGCATTACTTAAAACATTTCGTTTTAAAGATCTACCGACATTGGATATGAGAGGTGCTACAACAGATTTCAGTGCACCAAGTATGCTACCTCCACGTTGGCGGCGAGCGCCGATGTAAATTTTTCCTCCACCACTTACATAGGAGGGTCGTGAATAAAATGAGGCAGTTGGATTCATAGCTCAAACCCTAAACATTGTTAGTTACAACTTTGCATGAATCACTGTCGATCACTTAGATGAAAGATGTCGGCACGACGCATCCAAGAGTTCATACTTGAAGGATAACAAGTCCATTTAACAAGACACCATTCTTCACCTTGCCGTTTTTTACATCGAATGATTTTCTCTACCAAATATGTTTCGTTTTCAGTGACTACCTCAATCTCATCGCGGTAAAAGCTACCCTCAATTTCTTCATTATCGTAATCTTTCAACTTGTAGGTGGTCGGAGAGTCTTTTTGATTAATCCTTGATACTGTAAATACCTCCTCTGTCCAATTCGGAAGGTACCCTTTAGCAAAAACACTCTTCACTTTTGAGATACGAACTTTATCACCAATTTTCACATCACTTTTCACATGAGTGCGTTTACGTTGGAATGATTCGCGCACTTTATCTACATTGTCAGCATTTACATCTACTGGTCTGAGTCCAATAGAACGATGGATAGAGTGATTGTAGGCATGGAGTGTATCTTGTAGAACCTTTGTCCAATTTTGTGTCAAGTTGGCAGTAAAATGTCGCCACAAGCGATTTTTTAATGTGCGATTAAAACGTTCAACGAGCGCAGCTTTATAAGCACTCTTTACACTAAACAACTCAATGTCATGCCTCTCAAATAATCTTCTCACATGCTGATTTTCAAACTCTTTTCCTTGATCACTCTGAATTCTTTTTGGAATGCGGCCTTCTCGAAAAATTGTTTGGAATGCTTTTGCTACTCCTTTCCCTTCTTTAGTTTTTAAAGGTTGAGCCCACGCATGACTCGAGAAAATATCAATGACGGTTAAAATAAAATTATTGCCCGAGTTATGTTTTGAAATGGAGGCAACATCACACAAATCTGCTTGCCACTGTTCATCGATGTCATGAACAATATAATGGCGGGTGCGGTACTTCTTTTTCGCTTGTTTGTGGAGTGTATAGGTAGCCTGACCCTTTAACCATCGTTTCACTTGTGATTGTGGAAGCCCACTCGCTTTTGATAATTTCTTGATAGATGCAAATCCTGCCGGATGTTTTACATCATAATAGATTGACTTCAAACGTTCAGTCGATGACGGCTGACTCTTTTTTCTCCTTCTCATCCTTTTGTTTTCTTGCCTTTCTACATTTACAACAACTGCAGCATTTAGCTTTAGCGGTTTTGCGATCGTGTTCACATTGCTTAGGGGTTTCATTGTGAGAGCTGGCGCAGCAAGTGCACGTGACAACGACATTCACCTCTGGTGGCTCATTACATGGCAAGCAACACATCTGCTTCATATTAATAGTCTGAGAACATGTATTTCCTAGGAGGAGCTGTTTTACGTTTTCCTTTTACTAGTTTTAGTGGTGATGTAGATCTACGTCGAGTTCTTCCTCTTGTTTGCTTAGTGGTTGTGGGAGGGGATGTAGCAGGTGACGTCTTAAACCAATTTGTTGGCATTTTCATCGCCTGAAGCATTGGAGCAGTAGCCACTGTTGAATCAAGTTTTTTCAATGTCTCATTATTCAAAGCAAATTTTGGTACATTATGCTTTTTCAATAGTTTAAGAAAGTATGACCAACCAGGTGGAACATAGCCCTGACGGCGCTTTCTACGTGTCGCATACTGAATCAAGTCTTCATAACGTGAAGCATCAATCACTTTATTTTCATCTGTAATTATTTCTCCTCCATCATTTACATTGAGATGGGGTTCAATACTGTTGAAAAGAGATATGGCATGTGCGCGAGATGCTAAAGGTGTAGCAGTCGATACAGAGTCACGCATCTTATTCTTCAAGTTTTTCAATTGCTCAACAGTTTCCGATTGTAATAATACAGCACGATGTGGATCGTTGATGTGAACATTTTGCTGATAATCTATTTCTTTCCTATACATTTGATTTGCAAGAGGTTGCTTTACTTGCTGCATGGCAGTCAATTGTACATATTCATCCTGAGGAATAACAATCATGCGAGAATAAGAACTCATAGTTTGTAGATAATCATGGGAGTTTTCAAAATATCACTTCGAAATCTAAATTCTTCCGGACACTCTTGCGTAAAGTCAATGAATAAGTAACCGTATGGTTTTTCAGTAGCTGCTCGAAAAATTTCAATTAAGGCTTTTGATCCTCTGGGTGCAACTTGTCGCGCTAAAATTTCAAATTGACTTTTATCTCGCGGATTCTTGAAAATAGCATAATAGTGTGTATTCAGGTTTCGTGTACGAGCTTCTTTTCCATCAGGAAACAAATTTTGTGTGATATAGATGATAAAACACCTTTTATGATGTGCTGCACGAGTGAACATACACGTATCTGTAACATCTTTTGAATTCTTACTTTCTTTTAATAAATCATCCAATAAAACAACATCATTAGACTGAAGTTTATCCACTGGAATAAATCCTTCATGTCGAATAAAGTTGCGACTTTGCAATTCCTGAAATAGCGACGGTTGATAAATACCATAACACCAAATCACTCGATTGATAGGTTCCTTAAGCAACTCCCTTCTTTTATCCAATAAATTCAGCGTGAAAACAGTTTTACCTGCATGAGATGGACCTGATACAGTCATAACTTTATCACATTGAAGTCTGAAATCAATTTTATTACTTTGAGATTCAACATTTGCATAATTAACGTCTAGAGCCAAAGATATTACCCAATAGGTTGCCCACGGCAGGAGCTATCATTGGAAGTATTGCTGAAAGGAAACCGCCCTTTTGTGTTAGAGTTTTCCTCTTTCTTTGAAGGGTGACTTTAAGATTGGAGATGAAACGCAATTTTGTAGCATATCGCTTAAGTAACTTTCGTTGTTTTGGCGCTAATTTCTTCGTCCTTAACTTTCTCACATGAGAAATAATTTCACGGATGAATTTATCGTTGGCATGTCGTATAGCATTGTATCGCTGATTTGCTTTCATTCGTCGGAGAGCTTGAATGGCTGAAGAAAACTTTGAAGACTTTTGACTTTTACGTTTCGTCATTTTACGTTTCGCCATTTTCCGTGTTAGTCTTTGCTAAAACCTATCTTTACCACATTTGCATAGGTACTAACTATTGCGACATAAGTGACACTCGAAATGAGCAATATCACAGTGGCTACATTTGCAAAGTTGAATGCAATTACGTATGAAACAGCGTTGACAAAAAGCATGCTTACATCTCTTGAAGATGCGCTTTTCATTTCCATCCTTTCGCTTACATACATCACAACACATAGTTTCACCGTTACTGATGTCTATAGCAAGTCTTTTTGAAGATATGAATTTGCTAGCCTTTTCTAAATAATAGACGCATGTACAGAAGGAATATACTTCGAGAGTGAGCAGACATAGCTCGAAAACCAGTTGTGCTACAATCAAGTACCACTGCATTTTCAATTTTTCTTTATGGAAAGTTGAATGTGAATATTTGAAATCGCTTCAATCACTAGACTGCTACCATGATGGTTAAATCTGCCGTTAAAAGGCAAAACGACGTATTTCGGAATGTCATGGTTTTGAGAAAATCTGCTTTGTAAATGATATCATTCTAGGTGTGAATTCTGCTTTTTATACTTCCTGTATCTGATCCGATATTTTAAAAGGTAAAACAACGTATTTCGAAATACGTTTCCCATGTGCCTGGATTTTAAAAGGCAAAACAACGTATTTCGAAATACGTTTCCCATGTGCGTGGGTTTTAAAAGGCAAAACAACGTATTTCGAAATACGTTTCCCATTTGCGAGGATTTTAAAAGGTAAAACAACGTATTTCGAAATATGTTGCGCCTACTGTAGCTTAGATTTCAAAAGACAGAACCGATAACGTTCGATCACAGCGTAAATTGAACTCAAGAAATACCAAAAACATTTACATAAGCTGCCACGTTGTCAAATTTGTCCTCTACTACGCAATTTTAGTGCCGTCTCCAAAATGCAATTGGAGTGATACTATAAAATAGTGATAGTGTGATAGTTTTGCAAAAGGGTATTTCGATATTTTTGCCACTATCCACATGAAGTTGTACTGCAATTACACCCAATTATATATAGCTACAACTACTGCAGTTTTATGTACTTTGTACACATATTTGTACTTTTACCCTGTTCATAGAAACGATGCCATACAACTTCCATGTATACACATAATCGAATTATTATTTCGGTCTATATTCATTATACGTCGGTCTCTCACACTATCTACTTATTGATGTCCTGTTACATATTTGCATGTAGACTAATGATACTGGTAGGCCCCAAGTCTGTGTTTGGCACCTTAGAATATTTCAAGACAAAATATAAAAATCAAAATATGTTTTATGATTTAAGTATGTGTAATTATGCCATTACAAACACAAAATTGTACAGTTATGTCTTTAATCAATAGAAAAATCTCGGTAGTCTTTCTTTAGGCATAATAATATCTAAAAATCACATTCCCTAACATTCATGAGATCGTCAGCATCACCAACTTCCATATCTTTGTAAAATTGTTGACGATTAATAGGCATATGTTTTGAAAGATTCACCAGGTCTCTTTTCTTCTGTTGAGAAATACCCCGTTTCTTGATTTCTTTTGGTATCCCTTCAATTGGTCGATCTTGCTCATTCATGATATCTTTAAGCACGGATTTTTTGAAAATAGGATGCTCTTGGAAAGGTCCATCGAAATTTAGCTTTAGAAATACATCGTATGAACCTTTTCTAAACTGAACCACACGCGCTTCAGATAAGCCACGTAATCGCGCTAAAGTTTTTCTTTCTCCTGCTTAAGAAGTATCTCTCGAATTTTTCTCTTGGACATACCGCGTACTGAATACAAGATTTCAAGTATCATCTTAAGTTTCATCTCGTTTATGAAATAATTTCCGGAACTCACTTTAAAGGAAAATAATTCACTTGTGCTGCAAAAACGCCCCGCTGTCAATGTCATATGCTCGAAAATGATATCATATGATTATATTTGAATTGAAGCTATTCAAACAATGATATTATTTTATATAATATTCGCCGTAAGCGTATTGCCTTGTACGCATTATCTTATAAAAATCATAAGAAAAAGTTATGTATTTCGAAATACGTTGTTTTGCCTTTTAAAAATCCCTTGAAAATAACGCGTATTTCGAAATACGTTGTTTTGCCTTTTAAAAGTCCCTTGAAAAACACGCGTATTTTGAAATACGCTGTTTTACCTTTTAAACTATCCATCCAGTTTCTATTCCAATTATTTTCCAATATCTTACGTTACCTGTACAATATATCAAAATGTATGAATTACGACAATTATATGATCACATTTCAAACATATACCCTGAAAGTTCAGATCTCACTGGCTCTAATAGACCCTTAAAAGGTAAAACAACGTATTTCGAAATACGTCGTTTTGCCTTTTAACGGCAGAAATGCGTTAAGACGTTCAGCGATTTTTATCATATGTCTTTTAAAAAATTCTTCGGGGTGATCTACCACTTCCATTGAATAAGAAGCAAAATGGAAAGAGCGACTTTCCACCTCTTCCTTTCCAAAATGACTAAACTTAATTTTCGCAACTAATCGCGCCATGACAATGCTATCAGAGAATGTATTCATTAACTCTAGAAATAGAGCGCTAGCATCATCGACCACTGCTTCGATGTCGGTCTCATCTTTATGAAAATTTATCACATAATCTTGAACAGCTCCTTTTAAACTTTGCCTATGAAAATGTAATGTTCCGCAGTCGTTTGAGAAAGACATGATCGCCTTTTATCTAACCCATCCATTGCATGAAAACAACTCTTCTCATAGTAACATTTATTGAATAATAGTAAGTAACAAGCATGCATTATAAATCAATGGTTTGAAAGAGATAAAATAGATACAGCTGGTAACTATCATACAGCGAGCAATGATAACCATACAGGACTTTGGCAGTGCTGAGGTAAGGAGGAAAGAAGCATTGGTTATGAACGTAGCTACTACAACGAACAGACAAATCCTTAAAACGTTTCGTGACTTCATGATAGTGTTGATTCACTCTACTATCCCAAGGTGGGAGCAAAATATCATCAATGATTAGATTGGGAAATACTTTCCTCTCCTTACCAGGATTATTACAAAAGATGCGTGTAACATTGAAAGCAGCTAAACATCGTTTAAAGTCAATAAGAAGAGCACTCTCACAAGAAAAGCCATAGTCTTTCAAATATTTCAGATTAAGTCCATGAATGTGTTTTCTCGCCCATTGATCAACATTGGGACTGCAGTTGGCATGTTGATGATAGACACTGACAATCTGATATGTCCAATTGTTCATAGCAATAGCACTGAGCTCCTGTACAGGTTCACCCTCACAATCCATAAAAATGATGATAGAAGCCTAAAACGGAAATTTACACATCTAAGGAAGCGTTCTATAACATATTACAAAATGAAGAATTACATCGATGCTTTTCACGACAAAATACACAAATGATATGATAACAACGAAGAAGTAAAATGTATCTAATAAGACCACGTCTACGACACTCAAAGCACATAAGCGAATTGCCATAGGGTAGAGTTAGGAAAGGACTAGTAATTCTCCTTCTTTGATTTGCGTTTTGATGCAGCATTCTTCTCCGACTTGCGCTTCGTACCACTGCTATTAAGGATTTGATCAATTATGTCGTCCACGTTGGGTGGTTTTGGAATATATAGGATGGATTCCATATGCATGGAGAGAGAGGCTATTTTATTATCCTTGTGTCGACCATAATATAGCCCATTCACTTTGAAAAGGATATCCCAAGTACCTTCTCCGAGCTCATCACATCTGATGGGTATTGATTGATCTCCATCCTTTTTATAATAACTACACCAATGGTAGGCAAATTTGATTACCATCCCAAATCTTTCTATAGGGAGTATCCTTGTCATCTCTCGCCTTCCACTCTTGAGCAAGAGGAGTAGGAATGTCCATATTTAATGTCACGTACTCCTCAATAATATCAAGTTGGTGGCGAATGTACGGACTCACGGGGATGAGTATGTAGTCCCCATACTGATTGTGCATTATCTTGACATCCGTGGAAGGGAGCATTCCCGTTCGCAGTACTACGCTGTGATCCTCATGACGCAAGACTTGTTTAAATTTACGCTGTAGCGGTGTAGGATTATGTACCTTGGTTGTTTCTTCCACTGGCGTCAGTTGTAGATGATCTGATCGTAGCGAACCTTGTAACGTTTGACCGCCATTTTGTCCTACTAGTGCAGCAGATGGTGTAGATGCCTGAAAATGGAAAAGATTGTATTAAGTTTACGTTCAAGGGAGGAGAGGGAGGAAAGTAGCGACTTACCATTTTAGTTGGATAATATAACAGGGATGTAGAGAGAGAGAGAGAGAATTTGCGTCCGTCACTCGTGCGATTCAACGATGGAATGATTCTCACTGTGGAAGGCTCGCTATTTATATAGAAATGCTTGATTCTCATTGGAAGATGATCCTCATTGGACAATAACATCAAGCTGATTCCAAATCTGGCCTCCGTTTACCAATCCGAGCCTTCATTCGCCCGCTGGAGCTGTTTCTTGGGAAATTCTAACTCTGTCGTTTTTCGTCAATCTCCCAAAATCTTAAATGGTGTCTCACACCTAAACGAAGACAGATATGAACAAGCCGTTTCTTTCAGTGAATTTGTCTCACTCTTAGCTTTCAAACGAGTAGCTGTAAGACAAAATCCGTTCACTAGAACCAAAGTTAGAAGATTGCTGTCGGGGGGGGGGGGAGGTCAGTGAAATTTGATGAAAAATGTTTTGGTCAAGGTCCCAGGTCGAAATGCCACACTTTGGAAAATTTTCAAAATTTTACCCATACAAAGTCACTCTGACACTTAGGATTTTTTCAGGTGAGCTCCGAACTAAAATCTTGTAACAGCTCTAACTTTTGAACGGCTGGTCCGATTGACTCGCGGCGAAAATGTCGTCGAGCAGTTTTTTCTCCTCTTTCAAACGAGTAGCTGTAAGACAAAATCCGTTCACTAGAACCAAAGTTAGAAGATTGCTGTCGGGGGGGGGGGGGTCAGTGAAATTTGATGAAAAATGTTTTGGTGACGGTCCCAGGTCGAAATGCCACACTTTGGAAAATTTTCAAAATTTTACCCATACACAGCCACTCCGACACTTAGGATTTTTTCAGGTGAGCTACAACAGTCCACCCTCCCAACCTGGCCGGCACACCACGCCAACCTCGACAGCACATCACCGCGCGCTATACGACGGCCGGCCAGGGGGGGACGTCAGCGAACCTTGCGGACTCACTTGGCCGGTACACCACGACACTCTGTCGTTCCAGAGGGGGGGACGTCAGACTCAAAGCACCACGGCGGCCGACCACGACACTCTGCCGTTCCAGAGGGGGGGGACGTCAGCGACGGCGGCCATCTTGCGCGGTCCAGAAGTGGAGTTTTACTTACTACTAATACCCCTTATATTTGATTTTGGAGAAAAGCGACTTCTCATATCCTACACACAAGTATCTACGATTAGTGGAATTGAATGTGAGATCAAGGATGGAAAAAATATTATTCTTGATAGCACCTTGATCTAAGTTTGTATAAAGAGTAGAGAAGTCAAAAACTTGCATAGAGTGGACGTTCACGTTAGAAATATTCCTCAAAAAATCTTGAGTCGAGGCTACACTAAGAATAACCAGTATTACTCCTGATTGACTCACAGTATCTATGGAAATTTTCTCTTATCACTTTCAGACCTTTGTTGATATTCACCGATAACTTTTTAGTTGTACAATTTCTGGCTCCGGCAATGAATCTAAACTTATAAGGATTTTTATGCAATTTTGGAATCCAGAAAAGTTTTGGTAGTTTAAGGTCCTTGTCACTAACATTAATATTAAAGTTTGATTTCATATCTTTTACGTGTTTAGTAAGGACTTCCTTTTCAGAAATAAGCTCAGGTTGATAAGTTGCATTGCCTACTGCAGTGGAAGAATCTATGTCAAAACCAAGCTCGTCCATCAGGATTTTGAGATAGAACTTTTTACATATGAAACTAAAGTTGTTGGATGCTTTATCGACAGGAACGACTATCAAGTTTTTATGGAGATCTTGCAACACCTTATCAACACAAACACTGCTGCCATTATCTTTCCTACGCAATTTCTTACAACGAAAGATGCGGTGCTTTACTAACATGATGACCCTGTTTTTCCAAATAGAGAAGTCATCAACTTTTAAGTGAAGGCGACTGGACACACGAGATATATGATTATCTATGGAATCGCTGATCTCTTTTTGAATGGATTTCCATGATATTGACCTAGACAATCTGTGTTTAGTGCCATACGCGAATATAGCTCTGAGACCTGAATTGATCGACGTCATATTGAAGGATTTGGAAGCTCCATGTTTAGGGTGTAACTGCTACTGAATTTGCGTTGGTCAGGGCAAGAATTCGTCTTGCACTTGGAAGCCTGTCATAATCCATAGTCTAGAACATAGGCACTTCATATTATGAACAATAACTAAACTGCGATGCGCTGGACAAATTCATTCAGTATACAGACATTGGACCATGTTTCTTAACTTGAGAAGGTATGTACAAGGTCTGTTTAGCTACGAAAATTGAAATATCATTTTCACAAAGAATTGCTTCGGAAAATCATGGAAATTTCATTTTAGGTCTGTTGAAAAATGTTTATTTCAACATAACTTTTTCATTCCTTGGCGGATGTAGACGATAAACCTCATGTATTGATCGATCACTGGGTCTAGGTAGCGACACGGAGAAATTGGCAGATTCAATATTGTTCATGGAAATAGTAAATTAAGGCAAAAATGAACAAAATTCATTTCTTGAAACAAAAAATTAATTTGTATCTAATCGTATTAATTTGTATCTCATTGTATCTAAATTTTCTTCGTAGATTGTATAATATTCCTTAAATTGACAATTAATTTGGATTTATAGAAAGCTATGAAGATTTGCAGTGCATAGTTCACAAAATATTATAAAGTTGCATGCAAAACATAAATTTGCGTAATTTTGAAACGCAATTTCATGCTATGCTAATCTCATTCGAAATTTTAGCCAAAATGTTTGTTTAGCAAATTGAGTTTGATTAGATGCTAAATTATCATAGCATCGGTAAATTAGATATCGAATGTCTTTAGACTTTTTCATATACAAACATCCCAGTCAGATAATATCAATTGCTCATTTAGGCTGCTGCCCTGTAGTATCCCTACTTCTTTTCCATCAATATCTTACCGTTCAAATCTTGAATTCAATTGTAGGCAATCAGGATAAAAACAAGTGGCCGAATTAGGCTGCGATGGAGCGTTACTGAGAACCATTTTTTTGCCGTCAAATTTTTGATTATCAGGTCTATTTTGATGAAAGATTGACAAACTGCTAAGCGGTTCATCCGTGGTTCACGCGGCAACGCAGACAACCGAATACTATCACGCAAACTGTAATCACTCGTCCGCGCGTATTCATAAACATTCCCCATGTTTTGACTGCATCAGATCATGTGATTGCTGAATCTTAATGCAGTGCGTAGAAGAATGAACTGCCCTTAACCACAGATGTTTGGGGTGCTCCGTAATTACGCGTGGCATTGTCGCCTAGTGGCAATCGCGAGCTTGGGATTGTAGAATCTGATGTACTAGTGGAATGCATTGAGGAAATAGCTGTGAATTTGATTTTCTTGCCATTTTACTTGTAGCTTATGGCATGCTTATATTTCGTCAATCTCGATCCCGGGTCAAATCTTGTAGGCCTATAGTCCCGAATTCCGGGATCAGGGAAAGCCGGGATTTTGAAGGCCGGCTCTAATGTCAGGTCTTCACTCTACCAATTCCGAATCTCAGGAAATTGCAGATTGAAAGTGCAAAAATCAGGAATTCGCTACTATTCCCTGTTGCTCTCACCGTTGCCGTTATCAATTTGTGCAAAAAGCGAAATAAACTTCAAGTCAACTTATTAATTGCGATACTGTAAGTAAACCGATGTTTGGCAATTCCGACTCTTTGCTATTCCCACACCCCGGTATCCCATGTTATTAACATACGTGATTGTACCGTGACCGAGATTTCCCGGGATTGAGGAATTTCTGCCCTGTACATATGACTAGAAAACACAAAGGGCGCAAGCACAATCACACATGCAAGTATGCTAAACATGTAGGCTACAATGTTGAATTAGCAATTCAAATGAAGATATCGAAAAGCATTCGAAAATCTTTTCGATTTCCACTAGCGAAGCAGTAAAACATCTGTAAATTACTGCCAAAATATCAGCTACATCAATAAAATCGGGGAGTTTCACAACCCGACGGAATCCCGGGGTTGAGATTTTCTGGGATTTTGGAATCCCTAGGTATCTGAGATCGACGTTTCTGGCAAGATTTCGCTGAATCAAGAGATAATCAAGCCCTGCGTGTCTCCACACAGATTTTTCAATATCATAGGCATGCAAAAAATTCATTAACACCATCCTACAAAGAATCCAAACTGTCATCCGTTCACAAGGTGGCTATGGTACCTAAATTGGATGCGTTTTGTAATTTTATCGAAATATGTTGCTTGTTGAAATTTGTTGTTTTTCATTCATGAGTGTGATGATGTTCGGAAAGTAAACGGAAACTCTAACTTTCATTTAATGAAATTCAGATGACATTAAAATGTTGACAAAAAAATTAATTTACAGGGACGTTAGCAAATATATGAAACTGAATGTTTAGCATCCAACTCGATTCAGCAATATTACTTTGCAATCTCTATGTCAAAATTGTCAAATAGTGGCTTTTTATGGTGTTGTGTCTTTCTCTATGATATGTCCGCGTGTTCATTTTTATTCTTTCTGTTTTTCTTGTTACTTGAAACTAATTTCAGACGTTTTATCCATGCCCAAAGTTGCAAATAGTAGAAGAAAAAGCTTCGGTTTAGAAACAATAGAATGAAATGAAATAAACGATAGATTAAATTGCCATGCAAAAGATATGCGGCTGGCTGGATTCCAACCTACGACCCTAGGTCAACTAGACCTGTGCTCTGCAAACTGAGAAACGAGCTGCGTACATGCAACTGTGTCAATTGGCAGGATCAACCCCTCACCACCTCACATCAGTTGTCACAGGAATCATGATCAATGAATAGATATCTCGTCACAATTGTGACTTGCAATCATGATCAATGAATAGATATCTCGTCACAATTGTGACTTGCAATCATGATCAATGAATAGATATCTCGTCACAATTATGACTTGCAATCATGATCAATGAATAGATATCTCGTCACAATTGTGACTTGCAATCATGATCAATGAATAGATATCTCGTCACAATTGTGACTTGCAATCATGATCAATGAATAGATATCTCGTCACAATTATGAATTTGCAATCATGATCAATGAATAGATATCTCGTCACAATTATGACTTGCAATCATGATCAATGAATAGATATCTCGTCACAATTGTGACTTGCAATCATGATCAATGAATAGATATCTCATCACAATTATGACTTGCAATCAAGATCAATGAATAGATATCTCGTCACAATTATGACTTGCAATCATGATCAATGAATAGATATCTCGTCACAATTATAACTTGCAATCATGATCAATAAATAGATATCTCGTCACAATTATGACTTGCAATCATGATCAATGAATAGGTATCTCGTCACAATTATGACTTGCAATCATGATCAATGAATAGATATCTCGTCATAATTGTGACTTGCAATCATGATCAATGAATAGATATCTCGTCACAATTATAACTTGCAATTATGATCAATGAATAGATATCTCGTCACAATTGTGACTTGCAATCATGATCAATGAATAGATATCTCGTCACAATTGTGACTTGCAATCATGATCAATGAATAGATAGCTTGTCACAATTATGACTTGCAATCATGATCAATGAATAGATATCTCATCACAATTGTGACTTGCAATCATGATCAATGAATAGATAGCTTGTCACAATTATGACTTGCAATCATGATCAATGAATAGATAGCTTGTCACAATTATGACTTGCAATCATGATCAATGAATAGATATCTCGTCACAATTATGACTTGCAATCATGATCAATGAATAGATATCTCGTCACAATTGTGACTTGCAATCATGATCAATGAATAGATATCTCGTCACAATTATAACTTGCAATTATGATCAATGAATAGATATCTCGTCACAATTGTGACTTGCAATCATGATCAATGAATAGATATCTCGTCACAATTATGACTTGCAATCATGATCAATGAATAGATATCTCGTCACAATTGTGACTTGCAATCATGATCAATGAATAGATATCTCGTCACAATTATGACTTGCAATCATGATCAATGAATAGATATCTCGTCACAATTGTGACTTGCAATCATGATCAATGAATAGATATCTCGTCACAATTATGACTT
Organism: Prostheceraeus crozeri; assembly: GCA_907163375.1. Taxonomy (NCBI): domain Eukaryota; kingdom Metazoa; phylum Platyhelminthes; order Polycladida; family Euryleptidae; genus Prostheceraeus; species Prostheceraeus crozeri. The sequence continues at coordinate 452,713 of CAJQUW010013890.1, read as the reverse complement.
GCAATCATGATCAATGAATAGATATCTCGTCACAATTGTGACTTGCAATCATGATCAATGAATAGATATCTCGTCACAATTATGACTTGCAATCATGATCAATGAATAGATATCTCGTCACAATTGTGACTTGCAATCATGATCAATGAATAGATAGCTTGTCACAATTATGACTTGCAATCATGATCAATGAATAGATATCTCATCACAATTGTGACTTGCAATCATGATCAATGAATAGATAGCTTCTCACAATTATGACTTGCAATCATGATCAATGAATAGATATCTCGTCACAATTGTGACTGGCAATCATGATCAATGAATAGATATCTCATCACAGTTGTGACTTGCAATCATGATCAATGAATAGATAGCTTGTCACAATTATGACTTGCAATCATGATCAATGAATAGATATCTCGTCACAATTATGACTTGCAATCATGATCAATGAATAGATATCTCGACACAATTGTGACTTGCAATCATGATCAATGAATAGATATCTCGTCACAATTATGACTTGCAATCATGATCAATTAATAGATATCTCATCACAATTGTGACTTGCAATCATGATCAATGAATAGATATCTCATCACAATTATGACTTGCAATCATGATCAATGAATAGATATCTCGTCACAATTGTGACTTGCAATCATGATCAATGAATAGATGTCTCGTCACAATTGTGACTTGCAATCATGATCAATGAATAGATATCTCATCACAATTGTGACTTGCAATCATTATCAATGAATAGATATCTCATCACAATTATGACTTGCAATCATGATCAATAAATAGATATCTCGTCACAATTGTGACTTGCAATCATGATCAATGAATAGATATCTCGTCACAATTATGACTTGCAATCATGATCAATGAATAGATATCTCGTCACAATTGTGACTTGCAATCATGATCAATGAATAGATATCTCGTCACAATTATGACTTGTAATCATGATCAATGAATAGATATCTCGTCACAATTGTGACTTGCAATCATGATCAATGAATAGATATCTCGTCACAATTATAACTTGCAATTATGATCAATGAATAGATATCTCGTCACAATTGTGACTTGCAATCATGATCAATGAATAGATATCTCGTCACAATTATGACTTGCAATCATGATCAATGAATAGGTATCTCGTCACAATTATGACTTGCAATCATGATCAATGAATAGATATCTCGTCACAATTATGACTTGCAATCATGATCAATGAATAGATATCTCGTCACAATTGTGACTTGCAATCATGATCAATGAATAGATATCTCGTCACAATTATGACTTGCAATCATGATCAATGAATAGATATCTCGTCACAATTATGACTTGCAATCATGATCAATGAATAGATATCTCGTCACAATTGTGACTTGACATCATGATCAATGAATAGATATCTCGTCACAATTATGACTTGCAATCATGATCAATGAATAGATGTCTCGTCACAATTGTGACTTGCAATCATGATCAATGAATAGATATCTCGTCACAATTATAACTTGCAATTATGATCAATGAATAGATATCTCGTCACAATTATGACTTGCAATCATGATCAATGAATAGATATCTCGACACAATTGTGACTTGCAATCATGATCAATGAATAGATATCTCGTCACAATTATGACTTGCAATCATGATCAATTAATAGATATCTCATCACAATTGTGACTTGCAATCATGATCAATGAATAGATATCTCATCAAAATTATGACTTGCAATCATGATCAATGAATAGATATTTCGTCACAATTGTGACTTGCAATCATGATCAATGAATAAATGTCTCTTCACAATTTTGACTTGCAATCATGATCAATGAATAGATATCTCATCACAATTGTGACTTGCAATCATTATCAATGAATAGATATCTCATCACAATTATGACTTGCAATCATGATCAATAAATAGATATCTCGTCACAATTGTGACTTGCAATCATGATCAATGAATAGATATCTCGTCACAATTATGACTTGCAATCATGATCAATGAATAGATATCTCGTCACAATTGTGACTTGCAATCATGATCAATGAATAGATATCTCGTCACAATTATGACTTGCAATCATGATCAATGAATAGATATCTCGTCACAATTGTGACTTGCAATCATGATCAATGAATAGATATCTCGTCACAATTATAACTTGCAATTATGATCAATGAATAGATATCTCGTCACAATTGTGACTTGCAATCATGATCAATGAATAGATATCTCGTCACAATTATGACTTGCAATCATGATCAATGAATAGGTATCTCGTCACAATTATGACTTGCAATCATGATCAATGAATAGATATCTCGTCACAATTATGACTTGCAATCATGATCAATGAATAGATATCTCGTCACAATTGTGACTTGCAATCATGATCAATGAATAGATATCTCGTCACAATTATGACTTGCAATCATGATCAATGAATAGATATCTCGTCACAATTATGACTTGCAATCATGATCAATGAATAGATATCTCGTCACAATTGTGACTTGACATCATGATCAATGAATAGATATCTCGTCACAATTATGACTTGCAATCATGATCAATGAATAGATGTCTCGTCACAATTGTGACTTGCAATCATGATCAATGAATAGATATCTCGTCACAATTATAACTTGCAATTATGATCAATGAATAGATATCTCGTCACAATTGTGACTTGCAATCATGATCAATGAATAGATATCTCGTCACAATTATGACTTGCAATCATGATCAATGAATAGGTATCTCGTCACAATTATGACTTGCAATCATGATCAATGAATAGATATCTCGTCACAATTGTGACTTGACATCATGATCAATGAATAGATATCTCGTCACAATTGTGACTTGCAATCATGATCAATGAATAGATATCTCGTCACAATTATGACTTGCAATCATGATCAATGAATAGATATCTCATCACAATTATGACTTGCAATCATGATCAATGAATAGATATCTCGTCACAATTGTGACTTGACATCATGATCAATGAATAGATATCTCGTCACAATTATGACTTGCAATCATGATCAATGAATAGATGTCTCGTCACAATTGTGACTTGCAATCATGATCAATGAATAGATATCTCGTCACAATTGTGACTTGCAATCATGATCAATGAATAGATATCTTGTCACAATTATGACTTGCAATCATGATCAATGAATAGATATCTCGTCACAATTGTGACTTGCAATCATGATCAATGAATAGATATCTCGTCACAATTGTGACTTGCAATCATGATCAATGAATAGATATCTCGACACAATTGTGACTTGCAATCATGATCAATGAATAGATAGCTCGTCACAATTGTGACTTGCAATCATGATCAATGAATAGATATCTCGTCACAATTATGACTTGCAATCATGATCAATGAATAGATATCTCATCACAATTATGACTTGCAATCATGATCAATGAATAAATATCTCATCACAATTATGACTTGCAATCATGATCAATGAATAGATATCTCGTCACAATTATGACTTGCAATCATGATCAATGAATAGATATCTCGTCACAATTGTGACTTGCAATCATGATCAATGAATAGATATCTCGTCACAATTGTGACTTGTAATCATGATCAATGAATAGATATCTCGTCACAATTGTGACTTGCAATCATGATCAATGAATAGATATCTCGTCACAATTATGACTTGCAATCATGATCAATGAATAGATATCTCATCACAATTATGACTTGCAATCATGATCAATGAATAGATATCTCGTCACAATTATGACTTGCAATCATGATCAATGAATAGATATCTCGTCACAATTGTGACTTGGAATCATGATCAATGAATAGATATCTCGTCACAATTGTGACTTGCAATCATGATCAATGAATAGATATCTCATCACAATTATGACTTGCAATCATGATCAATGAATAGATATCTCGACACAATTGTGACTTGCAATCATGATCAATGAATAGATATCTCGTCACAATTGTGACTTGCAATCATGATCAATGAATAGATATCTCGTCACAATTGTGACTTGCAATCATGATCAATGAATAGATATCTCGTCACAATTGTGACTTGCAATCATGATCAATGAATAGATATCTCGTCACAATTGTGACTTGCAATCATGATCAATGAATAGATATCTCGTCACAATTGTGACTTGTAATCATGATCAATGAATAGATACCTCGTCACAATTGTGACTTGCAATCATGATCAATGAATAGATATCTCGTCACAATTGTGACTTGCAATCATGATCAATGAATAGATATCTCGTCACAATTGTGACTTGCAATCATGATCAATGAATAGATATCTCGTCACAATTGTGACTTGCAATCATGATCAATGAATAGATATCTCGTCACAATTGTGACTTGCAATCATGATCAATGAATAGATATCTCGTCACAATTGTGACTTGCAATCATGATCAATGAATAGATATCTCGTCACAATTGTGACTTGCAATCATGATCAATGAATAGATATCTCGTCACAATTGTGACTTGCAATCATGATCAATGAATAGATATCTCGTCACAATTGTGACTTGCAATCATGATCAATGAATAGATATCTCGTCACAATTGTGACTTGCAATCATGATCAATGAATAGATATCTCATCACAATTATGACTGATAAGTTAGATCTCCATAGCCAAACACCAAATGACAAAATTTTCATCATGTCTATCTAATCGCTTACTTCAGCGCTTTCAACATTCATTTCATCAATTTCAGACGATATTTTATTCATACATTAAGATTCAAATCGTAGAAATAGCTTTTGTCCAACCTGAAATTGTATCTGCCACGTGAAGCACAAAAAATGCCTATAAATGACTATTCTAATCACTTGGTTTAATGTTTTCAACAATCACTTCATTTTCTTCACTAGTTTTGAGAATCTCTGCAGCTGTGCAGCTCCTCAATTAGTTTTTGTATTTGAACTCCCGTAGCACCGGAGTGGAGTTTTCAACTCCGACACAAACACACTAACTTCCATAATTGGAGCAATGAACACACACCAAAGAGCAATACTTCATTTCAAATTCAATTTACGCTTCAATAGTAAGGAAAGCATGAAAGCAGAAGAAATTCGTTGCATTCAGGGTTGCAGACTCGGTTTTAAGCAAGTTCGAGCCGGATCTGTAGCCATCGAGTCCATGTCCAGGTCAGTTATACAAATACTAATGTAAATCAAAACTTTGTTGATAGGGAAGAGTCAAGAATAATTTGATCCTATCTTATTTATTTTGTAATGCCATTAATTTCAATCACTACTTAGTGATCATCTTCAGGCGAATACACAGAAGAAGAAACAAGAACAAAATATGCTTTTTAGTCAAGACATTTTCAAATAAATCAGAATTGTGGAAGGCCACATGCATTAACAGTCTCGCAAGCTTATATCCTCATCACAAACCATCTTTTGGAAGAGTTCTCAGGTCTACTATACTCGCCTTCCTGTGACAATGAATGTCTTAGATCAACGCATTGGTGCAAGACTTAACTTAGGCGTAATCCTAGTCATTGTAGAGCGAAATTCCATAAATACCATTGTTCACAGCAGGATGATAAGGCCTGTATGTAGAATACTAACAGGCCTAGGTCTAGCCTTTAACCTAATAACTTAAAAATCATCCTCACTAAATTAAATAGTGGTGAAAGTTTTCTTCACTAGTACCGTCATCATTTAATAACACGCTCATTAAGTTAGAAAACAATGATATCGCTTTGTCAAGTTAGTAACTTATTAAAACCACGAGGAATAGAAAACAAAATAAGAGAATACGACAAAACAGCAGCATGGACATGAGGTAGTCAAGCACACTTGTGATTAGGAATTGCAGTTTTAGTTGGAGTTCAAGATGATGGATTTTTTAGTGAATGTGATTTATCAGAGGAAATGCTAATATTATAAGCAATTAAGAGCCTAAGGGTATTTTAACGGTAATTCGAACGAAAGAAAATGTATGGATATTCACAATGGAAGTCACTGTGATGATTTTTTCAACCAGAATCAATTCATCAACAATTACTGCTGAATAGTGACGCAAAACAATCTTAGACTACAACAAAAAATCATTCCATATTCGATCATTGCAGTCGGTAAATAACCCATATCCTTTCATGTCATTATACCTTTTCCTTTTTCTGTTGTCACAAACTGCATAACAGTTGGCACGCCTGCAATTCGTCTGTCTCGACGGCTTCAGTTGTCACGTGATCATTGCGTTGTCTTTCCCCAATCGTGTGCTGTGGTATTTCGCACTGATTGATCTATTTTTAAAGTTTTAAAGTAGCTACTCCACCACAGACAGGTCTATGTTCTCTACAGTCTACTCACATGCAGTAAAGTGAAGAATATCTTCATCAAGCAAGTGTATGATGTAAAAACAAATTCAGCTGACTTATTTCATTTCAGATAAGTAATCAAATTTATCATCAGGCTTGCCGTTGGGATTGAGTTGGGATAGGGATACCAAATAAATCCACCCCAATCCCAATAGATCCCAATAAGCCCTCTCCCAACAAAATATGCATGTAATTGTTGGCATTAGTCAGTACGTTACAAATGTTTTCAGGTTGTACAGAGCAGTTCATCTGTCTGTGTCTCCAGTCTGACCGTGCCTCTCTCGAATTCGAGCATTGAGAGCTTTTAGTGTGATCCACACCAATTTTAAGCTTTAACCCTAGTCCATGGATTTGACTTCCATAGTTGATAAAACTAGTGCTTCTAAAAAGGGTAGCAGCTATGTAATAGTATATATAGGCTTGCAATTCGACTATACGTTGTCATGCGCTTCGCGCTTCTGTAATTAAGCTATACATTGCAAGCTATTCAAGCCTATTTAGCCGTATAAGCCGCTGTCTACTGCCTGTTGCCTATTGTACGTGTGAGTCCGTGTAGCGAGCTGTTTATTAACACGGCATTTCCCATATAGGCTTAATTAATATCAAGTGTGTTTTGTTATTTTTTATTTGTCTTTTCTTCATTTTACTCGCCTGACGATGGTCGCCTGTAGCGGCTGAAAGGCCTCGCACATGTTGATACGGGTAAATCCAATTTATTCCACAACATTTCTGTCTTTTCAACTTTGGGTTTCAGATTTCCGTGAAAGTTTGCATATATACTCATTTTTTTACGCTGAGCACGAAAATCCTAATGGCGACCACACCAAATAAAGACTTTCCATAGAAATCTAGCATTTTTAAAAAAGCTATATTTTCTGCATCTCGGTCAGAGGACACATGATCTCGGTCAGAGGACAAATTGATCTCGGTCAGAGGACACATGATCTCGGTCAGAGGACAAATTGATCTCGGTCAGAGGACACATGATCTCGGTCGGAGGACTTGCTACCTAATAGACCTATACTTATATGATTTTTGTACAATTTGAGCGGTATAAGGCTACATTACATGTAGATTGTTGGTTTGTCAATGTGCTATCTGCTCCAATTATAATTTCAATGAAAACTGGTGATTTGAAAATAACCACTGTATTTCCAGAACTCATAGAATATCCAAAACGAAATTGCCAACGAAATTGGAATAGTGCCTACAGTGGGCGCGCATTCACTCATCGTTGATCAAAAAAGCTGACAGCATTTATCAGACTGCTCTTTTCAAACTCATAGCCTGAAGTAGCTCCAGGCATTGTGGAAACAGGCATAGGAAGAAGATGACAGTCTGTCTCCGGGACATCGGTGTCCAAATCGTCTACAGTGGAGAGAGTGTAGAAAGATCTTTTCGTGTCCAATGGTACACTGACATACCGAATCGCAAGAAGAGCACATGTAGGACCAGAATCAACAGACATAATTTGTCCGATGTAGATACGTCGATTGGACCGGCGACCAGATGCCGCGGCCAATGCTACGGCCACCCAATGGCCTGTGCTTGATTGAGTGATAGGCCTACATGGTGTGCTAGCTACATCGCTAGTAGGAATATCATAAGGAGCATCGTCTAAAGTCCATACTTTTGGATCAAAACACTGACATGTCATATCTAGGGTACGAATGCATGTGCCACATGGCATGCGTCTGTAGTACATTGGTCCATTACATGTACCGAAAACGTTATGCGTTTTCATAATTCCGGGAATCTTCGGCACCAAAGTTGGAATTTGGAGCTTCATGGAGTCAATTTCTTCCGTAGTCACCTGCAAGGAAACGATAAAATAGATTTTCTGTGAATTTTATTTAATTGTTTTTAGATCCGTATAGAAAAACTTTAAGCATAAGTTACAATTTGATGACCCATAGTATTCATTTTTCCAAATGTATAATACAACGCAGTCACAAACATAAGACGTAAGGATCAAAGTCTACATTAAAACATGTTAGAAAACTTCTCGCTGACTCGAAGCTGTTATCACAGTGTCTCTATACAAAACCCTTTACTTTACTTACTTCTTTCACCAAAATTTTTGAATCGTTTGATTCAAGCAGCTGCACGATATCTTTGCTGTTTTTTACATGATTCCCGGTCGAGACATGTTGATCAGCTGCACGCTTTATGGATGCCCCGATCCCATCTGGGGCTCCTTTCCCATGTCCCGCCTCCGAAAAAATCCATTCAAAATTTTCTATCTGTTGCACTTGACAAATGTGACGAAGAAGGAACATTGTCGTTCTGTTTCGATACTGAGAAGTCGGGGAATCGGAAATAATGACAAGCTGAAACCGAAATTTGCCATCCTCATAATTAAATTAATTTTAATTTACAATATGGCAAGTTGTAATTGCACACAAGACTAATTGCAGAAAGTATTTCGAAGCTTATAATTATGTTCGTATAATAAAATATCTATAATGTTTAAGAGATTGTTTATGCATGCACATGTACGCCCCAACCTGGTGCAAATGGCCAATAATGTAATCTATTAATTACATGAATGCCTATACAATGAAATGAAATGCGAAACCAATTTAGGTCACAATTCACAATGGGCCTAACCTGTCAGTCATTATACACAATAATAGGCATGTGCCAGGAGGTCTACCAGGACTTCAGCATAGGTCTTCTCAAAATTTCGTGCCACGAAGCTCTGTTTATAGCCTACCTTCGAAAATTTGTAGATATTTTTCAATTCCTCAAGAATGCTGAGGAGATGAGCTGCCACACTTTCGCTTGTTTTTCGATAATCGTCCGAAATTGTGGAGAACGATTGTTTAAAGTGATCCCCATAAGCCATTCCTTGATGGATAACAATTTGAGATGAGTGCCCGAAGTGAGCAGATTGAACTTCTGTTCCATACTTTAAAGTATAATTTTCGGAAAAATCGATGTGCAAGACCATCAATCCTGTCTCAAGAGTATTCATCAAATGCGTGATGGCTTTATAAATTTGCTTTACCCGAAAAGTATGAGCTGAAAATTGCTCCGATTCATATAAATAAATTCTCGTCAATTCCGCTACACTTTCAAGTTTCTAAAAGAAAGGAATACATGTTTATTAATATTCCAAAGCAACTTAATTTTAAAAAATGTACCTCAACCAATTTTGTTGTAATATGATCGCCATCATCCGATCGCTCCCAGCGACAGAATTTGACAATGTCGGCGGTTACATTGTTTGCATGAATACTGTTGCGACCGTTGCAGTTATTACACTTCCGATAGGCGCAGTTTTCGCTAATGATATCGCACACCATCTCTGACGCTAACGTTTCTTTCTCCCGACTGGCTAAAATACCTCTCATGTACAGTGTGTCCACCAAAAGCTATAAAATGTGTGACGTTCGTGTTATAGCAAGTGACAGAACAGACTCAAATTTTATTTTATTCTAAATATTGTTGTTCATGGCTCTATATACGTGATAGCGATTTTTGCTATAATTAAGACTACATAAATATATCGAAATTTATTATTATCGAAGTTTATTACTTCGAATTATTTGTATTCCACAATTTGCTCTCATGTATAAAAATGGAAGCCAAATTCCAAACATACTACAACACATATAGTTGCAAGATGAAGCAGGTCTATTTTAAAAAGATAAATGACTTATGTGAAAGTCGAGTTTTGTTCACTGACCTGAAAGTTGGTACATTTTATACACAGACAGACTCCACGATCTTTCAGTTTTGGTCGCATTGCATAGAATGGCTTCAACGTATAGAATGTACTGCGTCCTACAAAAACATAATACTGTTACAGAAGTATTTTATAATATTGCATAGCATGATAATTTACCGATGGGTTCAGCATCCGGTCCACGCTCAGACAAAAATTTATGATAGAGCTGGTCCATTGTAAAGTTCAAGTACCGTATTTGTTGTTTTACTCCTTTAGAGGTACGTGTTTCCTTCTTTCCAGCAGTTGCTCGGCTGTTGTCGTCGCGTAAAAAGAAATCGACGACTTCATTTCTCTGAACTGTGGCTTTGCGCTCGATTGTCATTTTGTCACTCATTCTCGGATCGATTTTTGCCAGGGATTTGAAATGACACTGCATCCCGCGGTATTTTGATTTCAGCTATAGAAGAATTAAACTTCGTAATATTTAATTAAAAAAATCAAAACTTCAATTTTCCAGGATATTTACCTTTTTAATTAGGTCACACATCTTAATGCGTCTCGCGTTTCTTTTTTTAATAGCACTCATAATGCGATGATGCGTCAAAACTATCTTGGAAGTTTCAGTCTCAGACTGCAAGGTTTGCGTGGCTGCTTTTATTGGTGACGAATTGTTTGAGTTCACATCAAGATTGGAGCATTTCTATGGTGGCAATATAAAAATGATGTTATTGAATAATCGTGACACACTCGCATAAATAGAACTCTTACCTTGCGTCGTTGCAAGCGTTTTGTTAATCTCCAATTTTCCCTTTTCAATGATTTTACTTCTTTTCGCAGCTTTTTAATTTTATCTTTCTTTTTCCGTGTCTCTCGTTTTTGTGCCTTAAAACTTTTCTTATCTGACTCAATGGTTTGCACAGAACTAGCTGACACATCTATTAAAGAGTTGTCGCTTTTAGTTGTCCGCATGTTGCGCTTCTGAGCACTCCAATTTCTTCTTCGCAAGCGCTTAGCTCTATCATCTTCACTATCTCTCTTTTTCTTGTATGATTCTCTTGAAATTATCCTGCGCCTCTCAAGGAAGGCTTCACCCTCTCTTTTTTTCTTACGTTCCCGATAGTCTCTATCATACTGCCTTTTCCGTTCACGCTGTTCAGCCGTGAGCTTTTTCTTCTTTTTAATATCGGGCATCACTTGTGCTGGACAATGTGGAGAAGCTAGTTGCACTATATAGTGAGACTGAGATTTATTCATGCTTTCCATATAGCCTACATTTGTAAACTGTGATTATTTAAGTTTGCATAGGTGACACTGAAGCGATATCGCATGTAATTCAACACTTTACAGGTTTTGTTTCATTTGGGTTATAACTTTTCTTATTGCATTCATATATTAATTCAAATTTACTGAGGGGTGCGTTTAAAATACTTCAGAATCCGAGATCATGAAATGACATGCATGACAATTAGCCTACTACCGGCAATGTGTTGTTGGTTACATGTACGAAACTATAAATAACAAGCCCAATAATAAAACGCGAATTTTGGAAATTCATGATAACTTCACTGCGAGTAGTAGCCTTCAGCAGCTAGCAAATTGGAATAGTAATAACTGTATTAGCAATTGCCTACATACAGAGAAACATGAAGCATTTAAAAGAGAAATACATGCATGTATGAAGACATTTCAAACAAAGAGCGAAGTTATACGGTGGGCATGCATATTATTAGTTGAATTAAGTTTACAGGCCATAGGGTGTAGCTATTTGATGTTGCATTGTTATGCTATGTTAAACTACATGTATGTCATGTGGCCTAAGTAGGCCTATCTAACCTGTCTAGACTGTCTAAATACAATCACCTTTAATAAAATCTACAATTAAATACATTGATTATTATATGACAGGCCCTTAGCATGTACAAGATGACAGCATCATTTTCACACCGAAATTGTGCACGTAGTAAAACGGTACACTACGTGCATTTCATGTGTGGTAGGCCATTCATTCACTCAATATTATTCATGATCAATAGCTACAAATGTATACTAGATTATAATTGTCATAACAGCTATAAACATCCACCGATTGACCATATTCTGGCGCCGACAGAATGGATGTCAATCTCAAAAGAGCACAAAATATGCCTAGAAAAGGAAATTAATGGTACATGAATACCAGTGAAAACAATATGATACACATATTTGCATTTAATTGCATTATCAAGATACCAACAAAGTGAGATAGTTTGGATCACAACATTTTTTGATTTGGATAAGCAGCATACGAGTAGCTATATGATGCGTCGAGTACCAGACATAAGCTATAATTCAGGATAAATGCACTTCAAAATGATTGTTTCTTTCTACACTGTAGTTTAAATTAGTGCAAATGACGCTTCTTTCCTCACCTTAATATGCGGTTTCCATATTGCAAATGTGTTATAAACACATACAGATGATCACCAAGTGGCATGATACACGGAAAAAGCGATAAAATGATCAAAATATGAATTCAAAATCACTGAGACGAGTTGACCCAACCGACGGAAAGGCGATAAAATGATCAGAACCAGGAATTCAAAAACGTTGTGACGAGTTGAAGCAACCGAAGGAAAAGCGATAAACTGATCAGAACCAGGAATTCAAAAACATTGAGAGCGCTGATCACCTACGAGCAGCAACGCGAGATGATGAAACGATGAGAATGAGCTATTCACTGCCATTCGCTGACTGACGTCGAGAGAAATGCGTCTTACGCTTGGTGCGATCGAAACAATGTGCTATTGTGTCTGATGTGTGAGTCACTGATTACGAGAGTTTCTGGTTTATGCATTAGGGTTCATGAGCCTGGGAACTCGGAGTGAATATTTGCATGCGCAAAACGAAGTGACCTAAATGCAATGCATATGTAATGTCCTCTGACCGAGACCGTCCTCTGACCGAGATCTTCAATTTCAACGCTGTCCTCTGACCGAGATTTTTTATGGTCTCGGTCAGAGGACATTTTCGTGGTTTTTGGAGATTTTGAAAAGGTTAATTACGATAAATGAAAAAATTCTTTTGCATAGATGTTAAGAGCATGGATCCCTCCTATGCTGTGAAATTTCATCGATTTCTGACAAAATTTCTGGTTTCAGCATTACTATGAACTTTTTAGGAATATTCAAATCCTCTGGTCGAAAAAACGGATAAAAATATTTTCAAATCAATATTGCTCACTTGTTGCGGCACCATGTTGAATTTTCTTTACGGATTTATAAACTAGCACACTAGAGGATTCGTTTGGTCCAAAAAGTTTGATGGAAAAATCAATATTCTTCGAGAAAAGGTACCTCGGTCAGAGGACAGAAAACGTCTCGGTCAGAGGACATTTTTTTCATTGGACAATGGAAACCCACTGAGAAATCAATGATCAATATGAAATACGATACTCAAAATTAGACTGTCTTAAAGAGCTGATCTTCTTCTTTCAGATGATATAAATATTAGTGGGTGCATTTCAATGCAACTAATCGAAAATTTGTGTTGAAGTTAGAGTACTGCAATTTTGGACATGCTTTTTTGAGTATTTTTTGGCAAAAAACGGGAACTTCTGAAGAAGCTTTTGGCTATGTGACTTTTTAAAAACCACGGCATAATTGATGAGATCCTGACGGTTCGATTAAAAAAAAAACTATTGAAATCGGTTCAGAAATATGGATTTTACAATTCGAAGACACATTTTCGTCAAATGTTGTGGAATAAATTGGATTTACCCATACAATAAAGAAAAAAGCCATCAAAGCAAGGACTTCTCTCACCTTATAAATTATTGACGTCCTTTATTTTCTGAAAATCAAGTGTGTTTGTAGTTCATGCATACATATTAGCTATAAACGAAGGCAACTATAAGCTCTTGGGTGAAGCCAGTCTCGGTGCAAAATACAGCCATACAGTACGCCTATTCTACATTATTGTGTAAAATCAATTAATGCCCCTATTACTGATTGATGAGCATATCAAAGCAGACCGCAAGATTCTGAAATTACAAAGCACATTCATAAAGCGACAGCCAATGATTTTTCTATTGTCTGCCGTACTAAACACACTCGCATAGCTGAATCTATATTGATTAAAATGCATGAAACTGATAATTTATTGAACGAATGCGATTCTTCTGTTCCGTTGCATATCTTTTAATTGTACTACAGAGACGTAATTGTAAATGCGCAATTACCTCTCCATTTCATTCTATTGTAAATTTCATTTTAGCTGTTATTAACTGTGTTTACTTGATCATTTTAATTTGTATATAAACCTCATTTTGCTGATTTGACTTGATGCCCTGATGATGTATCAATAAACGATACGAAATCGATCGACAATGAATCAAGTGTTTTGCAATATTTTAATTTTTGGTCGTACAGCGTACAATGCTATCTTTGGGCTCATTATCTTATAAAGCCCCTACTACTATTAAGGCCAATCTAGTCCTCGGCCTACGTCCGTGGACTTCGTCAATTCAAAAAGTATCACATTTGGCAGGCCTAAGCGGTACTTATATAAGCAGCTTGGGGTAAAATTGCGTACGTTTTTAGTTCTAAAGCAGGCTATTTGGGATTTCTATTGGGTTTGGGATCTATTGGGATCCCAATGGAAATTCTCATTGGAATTGGGTTGGGATTGGGCTGGAAATTCATCCCAACGGCAAGCCAGGATATCATCCATGTCCAAGCAACGCTGCTGAGTACATAAGATTGATTTGTTTTGCCACTGAGAACATTTAGCAGCCGTGATTGAGGACATAGCATCCCCCACATGTCGTCGCAAGATGCTCAAGCGATGTTGCTGTAAAGTTATAACGGCAGTGTGGGCGGCGGAATGATCCCTGAAGTTTATTTGAGTACTTGGATTAGATAAGTCGCCTTTTGGCATCACATTCGATATATTAGATCTCGGCTCATTCCATCGCGCAGAAACCACAACACGAAATCGGCTCTTAATATATTTGTTGCTTGACTGCAGCGCCATTCCATTGCTTCGGTACTGATCTCAAAAGCTTAAGGATTATGAGAGAACCGTCGAGGGTACAAGAGATCGTGGTCAAGACAAGTTGAGCAGGTAGGGATGGAAAATCATCAAGAATTTTTTCTCCCATTTCCATCAACGTCGCCGTTGGCTTTTCTTGGATGAATGCCACAAGATATTTCATCATTTCCATGGTCAGTATTTCTCTACGACCACAACTGGGTGGCAAAGATTCAGCGCGCCTCTCTCGAAAGAAAATTTTGATTATACGTGAAAAGACCTGCGATTAACCCCAATTTCCCGTGCTAATTTTACAATTCTCACCCATTTTGACAAGCATTGATAAGATGCTATCAGAATTCGATACTCGGCGCGACATGACTACAATGTGAAACATCAGCGATGAACCGAAGCTCATAGTCGTTTCTTTATTTCTTTTTTATTCTTTATTTCTTTTATCTAAGGTACAATCCGCTCAGTATGATAATTCAAAATTGAGTTGCCATCGCACTTCATCGTCTTCAACCAGGGCCAGCTGCAGCGCGATAACCATAAGAGTATAGTGACACCTGTTTTGCAGTTTGTGCCAACGACTTTGCAGTTTCTCTAATTAACTCACTTCATCCGATCATCCGAATTCATCGTGATGACGTCAAATCTTCCCAACGACGCCGTGCCGATCTGAACAGACGCTTTACACGCGTGCCAGCTGTTTTGCAGTTTCTCTAATTAACTCAGTTCATCCGATCATCCGAATTCATCGTGATGACGTGAAATCTTCCCAACGACGCCGTGCCGGTCTGAACAGACGCTTTACACGCGTGCCAACTGTTTTGCAGTTTGTGACAACAGAAAAAGCATAATTATCACATTAATTAATCAAAAAATTATACAGCATGTGAATTGTCTCTTAAAATCATTATCAACTGTTAGCAGGAAAAATAATGTTTACCTTAATCCCCATGTTACGTAATTTTCTTATTATGGTACCCTATCAGGATGACATGAGTCCTGAGAACAGCGAGAACATGAGTCCCTTGAACAGCGAGGTCATCATAAGGTCCTTTGAAGGCTTTCATCCAAAACTCGAAAATGCCTGCTGTTCTAAATCATTTTGCAACTCTTCGCCCAAAATTCCTAGAGGCGGTTGCTCGCCGGAAGGATTGCAATTCATTTGCTTGTTGAGTTGGAAAATATACCTCAAAATTTTGTTGCACTGTATTCAAGTGGGAACTAGCTGTAGTTGCAATACAGCTCTCCAACTCTCTCTTTTTCTTCCCATTCGCACGTTGACATTAAGGTCTGCAGTGTTGGCATACGGGAGAGGCTGTTATTTCCGGTGTCGTCAATGAGCCGACGAGCAAGTTGCTTGAACGATGCAATTTTCCAGGCTGCTTGAAAAACATCAATAGCTTCTCCCTGTATGGTAGTGCTCAAAGAATTGAGGAGTTTAAAATGTTCACTAGGTACGCCAATCGGGCAAGCCAAAATAAATCCTCAAATAGAAGAGCTTTCATGTGATTGTGCTCTTTGAGCAAATAAAGAAGTTGTTGCATCAATTTCCCATCGTTTCCAGACCCAAATTTCCTTTTTCTTGCGCAGCACAAAAAGTAAACATTTTTTCCTACTACATCGTTGATGTTATCCCTTTTCTACTTCAGAATTTACATGAAATATTTTAAAGACGCTCTATTTACCAGTTCCTGTCTGTATTACTACTTTCATCACCTTCGCCTTTATTTACTTTTCAGCGCATTTAACATGTCTATTTTAATCACATCTTTTTTAAGTTAGCGCTTTTTTAGGCTTCACCCTGACAACGCTTTTAATTCATTATTTAGTGTAAAAATGTATTCTGAAAAATAAAACAAAATAGCAGATTGAATACTTTCATTGAAAACGATGTATCTGTTGTGAAAATGGGAAAGCCACACATCGCATAATTTTGAAGTTAAAAAAAAGTTACAATACAAAACAGGGTCAGACTGCACTGATAAATTTACACAAACAATTTTGCCTAATTGGTCAATAAAGATACGAAACATTCATTTATTGGTCCTGAAAACTATAAACACAATTACTTGACGAACAATTATAAATGGTTCATAATGAGGGGACTATGACAATAAATGAAAGTGCAAAATGCGAGATTATA
The DNA here is from genome assembly GCA_907163375.1 of Prostheceraeus crozeri. Classification (NCBI taxonomy): domain Eukaryota; kingdom Metazoa; phylum Platyhelminthes; order Polycladida; family Euryleptidae; genus Prostheceraeus; species Prostheceraeus crozeri. The sequence continues at coordinate 435,451 of CAJQUW010013890.1, read as the reverse complement.
TTATAGAACTAGATAAATCTCATAGAGAGGCGTGTCTACTAGAAAACCTTCATCTAGTTTGGCTGACTTTGTATAAACTGGCTCTCAAAAAGTCACAAATGTTGTTTGAATAATCCAAACAGATAATCGCTTTTAATTTCAGCGAAATCAAAGCAAAATGTAATAATGAATCCCGTTACAACATAAACCGCATTTGTATTTGTATTTGAATAAGGCTCCGGACGGATCCAACAAATTGCATAAAAGAGAACACAATCATTTCTGGTGAGCTTCCCTAGACCTCAATTCATCACGCTGTCAACATGACATGCATAGGTCTACCGGTAAAATAAAGTCACAGAATAAGTTCATAAGGACGCCAACTCACGTTCCTCCCGAATACAACTCGTGTAACTTGGGTTCGAGTTTCGAACACAAGTTATCTAGAAAACTAAGCAAGCACTCATTTCACAGTAGTGCCTGTTACACAAGTTGTTTTAATTCAATCCATTTTACCAGACAAATATTATAAAGTTGCTCACAGTTGGTCATCGGAATAAGAGATTAGTCAACATTAAACAACAGCTCTTGCCTCTTTCTAGCTGACCTGTGCTCGAATATTGGTCGGGTAAATTGCGGTCGAAAAGGTAAGGTTCGCAATATCATCATGCATAAGCCCAAAACAACTGTTTTCTGAAACACACCGATGTATTTCTATCAGTTTTCTGCAAGAAGCCGGCACTTAAATTGAATATTTCATCTCAGCTGACGTTGTAACAGCTATAAATAATTCTTCATGAAGAAATTAATCAAAGTCATTTCGCTGTCCAAACCGGATAATGAAGGGATTAATCATGCCAAATAACAAAATATTGATTTGACAAGAAATGTCTAATCTTGATTTGCCATCAGCTGACTGTCAGATTGACTCAGTCAGTAGTATAGATGCCCAGTCTATCGAATTTATACCATCTAATGTTCAGGATTACATTATTTTATTCTGATGTTAATGATTACACTTTAAACTATGACATAATTCACATCTGAATAACTTCATTCAGTTATTGGTCTTTTCGGAATCACTTAAATCTTCGATGCTTGCACTTAGTATTCGCGTCACCAAACTGTCCGCAATTATTTGTCTTTTTCTCATTTTGACCGCGAACTTTGTCAAGTTCCGCATTTACCGAGCACATTGCCACGGAAGATTCCGATATAATGTCTTAAGCCATGTTTTCTTCAGCTCGCTGTCTTCTTGCATCCTGGGCATTTTTCCTAGTGTTTTCCTCCAACGAGATTTTAGCTCACAATCTTTCTTCACTTCATTATTTTTTATTATTTCTTCAACTACATATTTTTCCCTGCATTTAGCTTCACACATTGCGACATGAGATCCTTTCAGCAGGGAAATCAACCACGGGGCGACAGAAATTTGATGCGACTTTGTATCCTTTAACAATAAATGGTCTTTCGCGAAAAGAACTTTGTTCAGAGATGAGCTAGACAATCTATTCCGGTTATTGGCAAGCGATTGAATAGACAACCAATTCAATAAATTTATTGCACAGAGAGGGGTGCAAAAAATTTCGCAGGATGGGGCGTGAAATCATTTTTATTGCGCAGGTCTGGCAACACTGATTTCCATACCCTCACAGTCACTCCTCCGCGAGACAACCACCTCACTTCCGAATGGTACAGGAGTTGGCAATGACTGCTACTTTCTTTAACGAGTTCGTTGAAAACGCGACTTTTCTTGGGATTGTGCAGTAAATCATTAACAACTTCTACAGTGTCTGAAAGTACTTCAACAAGCAAGCTGCTTACCTCATTTTCCAGCTTTTTCACGCCACCAAGGCCTCGCGGTGTATAACACAGTGTAAACTGACTACTTCAGCTGGAGCTTGCTCTATTAGCGTAACAACACCTTTTCGATTGCCGAACATTACCCTCGCGCCATCAGTGCAAACGGTTCTGCATTTCGACCATTGAATATCGTGTTCGGAGAAGAAACTGTCCTATTTTGCGAAAATACTTGTTGCGGCAGCATCTACGCCGATAGGGAAACAAAACAAATAGTGATCGACAATTTCCATCAGCTCGTTGTCTGGAAAGCGTACATACACAATCAATTGAGCATCTCTCGTGATGTCAGTAGTCTCGTAGATTCATTTGTCGTGCTCTCCAACAAATGCATCGAGATGGATAGACGCATCACACTTGCAACTTATATTTTTGGGGAAATTGTCGAAGCGAGTGTTCTGCAATCACAAGCTCAGTGTCCACACAAAGATACTGGTCTACAAAACCATCTGCATCTCCGTGGTTCTGTATGGCTCTGAGACCTGGGCACTGCATCGACATCACTTCCGGAAACTCCTTTCCACACCAAAGGCTTGCATAAATACTCGGTTTACACTGGTGGAACGAAGTGCCATACGTCGAGATTCGTCGTAGATGTCACGTCAGCCTACTAGAAGATATAATCCGTGCACTTCAACTTCGTTGGGCATGTTGCTCGCCAACACGACACCAGACTGCCACGTATGGTGATGTTCAGCGAGCTGGAGACCGGTAGGAGATCGGAGGACAAAAAAAGCGATTCGACAACAATCTCGAAGCCTCCCTACAGAAATTCAACATCAATTCAGCAGCTCAGTGCTGACATAAGTGCGTGCGTAATGCGTTGAACGATGGAGCAAACCATTTCAGTGACTGGCACCGTCCAACGGCCATCGAGAGATGAAAGCGGAGCCACGCGCCACCTAACACAGGGACACACACGTGCGGCCACTGTGGACGTGACTGATCTTCGAAGCTATCAACGCACACATACCGAAGCCAATAGGACCCAACGTCATTCATCCATCCGACATCGAGGAAGACAGTCGTTGTCGTCGAGATCGACGGACTACCCTAAGCAAGTAAGCAGTCTCGTCGAACTGAAGTCCAAAGCAGGAGCTCTATATAACCTCTAAAGCAATAGTCTTCTGTGCAGAGGCAATGACTGTACATCTTCTTTGTATTCTATTGTCGGACAATGACAATTTTTTGCACTTCTGTTATGGCAGTGGGTCCACCATGATGTTTATTATCCATCAGCACCCCATTCGCACTGACCTCGCCATCCGCACAAATTATTTTCTTATCCGCACTTGTGCACTTGTCTCAACGGTTAAAAAGCACTGACTTAATTTATGATATACAAATGCCTCTGGGATAGTGGAAGCATTTCGCATCTATAGTCAAAATATAGATAATCTAAACAAGACAGGAAGTATAGTCAACTAACCAAATTTCAATAGCAGCTGAAAAACGAAGAAATTTAATGTCCACTAGTAGTGATGGACCAATTTTGGCACGTTGACTATATGTTTTGATGTTGAGAAATTGCTTGCAGATTATAACGACGAAATGTTTCTCTCATCATGAATCACTAGCATTCCAAAGGTGAAATTGATCAGACATCTGGTATAAAAGTTAAATGGGCTTAGGTATTGGACAAAACAGGGCATATTGTCTTGGCATATGTGTTTATATTCTCTAAATTAGCTTTATCATATAGTAGTTGTCTTCGCATCCGTAACACTTGTCACTTGAAGGAAGTCATAAATCCGACGCAAACATTCTCTAAAACCCCACTGCATCGTGCAGGGCTGCCACTCATCAAAAATAAAAACCGGAAAGTCAAATCGGAATGGGCCCCCTACATTACGTAGTCGTGGGCCCCTCAAAGTAAGAAACCTACAATCATTCGATACCACACAACCTGGTAAGTTTTGAAATCGTTCAAGCAGAAATTGGGTCTGTTCTAATAAAGATGCTTCTGAATCTTCACAGTTAGCAAGTAAATGGATGAAATTATTACGATGCTTATTCAATCATCAGTTTCAACAAAGTGCACTAGAATACATGACTCGAACAGCTACTATTTTCAGGAGTACCGTTTTCGAAGGTTAGACAGAGTGTACTACAAAGACCCGTCTACCTGCCCCCAATGCAAAATCAGCATGAAGTCATTGAACGATTGACGACTTCAGCTCGGTATAAAGACTGCATATTATCGAATAATCTACATGTAGGCCCATGGATGATTTTACTTAACTGTTTCAAAGACAACCTTCTTCATTTCGTTCAAACATTTTACATTCAAATTTATAATACAATATTCTCGTGCAGCTGTGTCATTTTCTATTTATGTGCCATGACGTCACACGGTGCAAGATACCGTCTTTATTGTGAAGAATTTTCATGAAACCACTAGGAAATTGCTGTTCAGCTGCTCGACGTTTGGAAGACTGCTTCAGTAGAGCGGTCTGGTCACAGCAAATATCTTCATACAAAATCCATGTTCAGCGCGGTCTATATGCTTAGGCAGGCATTTCCGTAAGCTTTGGGAGAGCCATTATTCTTTCGAAAAATCGAGAATGTGTGGTAAAATCTTCCTTTCTATGCTGTATAAAATATACCGAATGTCATGAAGGATAGGAATATATCCAATATATTAGGAATATATCCTTATATAGGAATATCAATATCTTCATGCAGGATTGAATGCCAGCGCACTACTACAGACCATCGTAAAAATTATTTAAACACTAATTTCCTAATGCCAATTTTTATTTCAATCTTTTTACCCCAAATTAGGTTTTTTACGGAAATTCGAGCGCTCTTTTGTATATGTGTTTTTTTCTCCTGAGCAAGTCATGCTTGAGCACCAATTGAGATTTTGATTGTGTAGATGTAGCATGGTTAGCCATCTTTGAAAAAGCAAAAGCGGTTGGCTGAAATATATTCACATGTTTTAGTGTCAGTTGATTTTGAAAGTATAGCATGTCATCTTAGGATCAGATAGTATTGGATTGCCATATCATCTCAATTCTCTGTTTCTACTGATTACTCTGTATCTAACCAGATACCTGATACCGTGGATTTTAAGTATCAACGTGAATTTGATACAAACCTTATCGGATTCTTACCTTGATAACTTCATATTTCTATCTGATTAAATGCATGATAACTGTATATGTGTTCTTGCATTATATATTGACCAGCTCTCCAAAACGTATTAGTAAAATTTATAAATAAACTGTGATTGTTGTCCGAACGAGAACTAAATCTAGAGAAAAAACCAGTGCTCTAACTAAGACGTATTTCTGAATATGGATTTCAAGACTTTAAAACGTGCCTTCGCAAAGTGATTTTGATGATAATGAATGTCCTTCAATTCCAGGCAATGACTACCGGTAACTTGCATGATAAATGATGACTTTAAATTTATGATACATACAATGAATTATCGCCACTTCTTTCGATCCGTCTTCTTATTACATCACGTAGTAGTACATCTAATCTGCCACCTTATCCATTGTTCATAACCATTTTGTCACTCATATCATCATCAAGTGTTGCAAAATTCAACTGTTCATTGTATCATGTGTTCCAAATTGGAAACAAACGTTTCGACTTTTGGATAATATCAATTGCAAGACATCATGCGGTAGTGACAGCATTCCCTCACGACTCTTGAAAGTTGCCAGTCACAATTTGCCCGGCCCAATTACTCATCTATTCCAATTACTCTATCATTCAGTGAAGGTGAAGTTCCCGACCAATGGAAATGTGCCAAGATTTTTCCATACCTAAGTGTAAAAGGCCTACATTGAATGATGTACGACTGATTTCTCTGATTCCTATGGTGTCGAAACTCCTAGAGCGCCTAGTTGTAAAACCTGTGCTGCCCTATCTGATGATCATGTACGGGCCTGACCAATGCGGATATCGTGAAAACTCTTCAACTTGCCTTGCAAATATAAAGCTCCACGAGTTTGTGACAAGAACTATAGATCAGTCAAATGCTTCTGGTGTCATAATTGTAATCATCGCAGAGTAATCAACTGATAGATAATAGTTAGAATTAGGAAGGTTTCATATATTGTGATCCCGGGGTCGTAGACTCTATTCCTGCCACAGCCCTAAAATACAAATTTCTAAATAAAATTAATAATAATAAGTATTTAGCTGGAAAATTGTTTTAAGTTACTAAGTTCCGTGTCGAGGGTACAAGCCAAAGATGCTGCAGCTGTTACGTGAGTAGTGACAACTAAAGTTTCCTGATATCAAGATTTACGTGTTGGTTTTTACATATCGGAAGGAGGATTACATGGAACCACTTGCGTGAGAAGCAGCAACCAAATCTCTTAATAAGAATATTGGAATGTAACATTGAATACCTAAAGAGAATGACAGCTATTAAGTCAATACAAGACACCAACACCTTTGATTCCCCGACCGCACTCGCCCGACCTAAGAATCGAACCGAATCAACTTGCTTGCAAAATCGAAATGCTATAAAAGACGCCGAGAATTCAGCAAGAACAACAACTCCTTGAGTCAATTGAATAAATATTTATCGACAATTTCAGACCATCACTTCTTTATCTCTGGTGAGTGTCGCTGTGCCATTGGTGTCGTGCATTACCCATCAGACTAAAGAACACGGTGTGCTAGTTCTCTCTTGTACAAAAGACTCACTAAAAGATCTCTTCTTTTTCACGTTTCTCGTCCGCTTTGCAGCCGGAGAATATAAGCTTTGCGTGTCTCGTTCACTATTCGTTTTATCATTATAGAAGTTTCGGTGTCTAGTTCTGATCTTGGTTTTACATCGGATCGTGGATCTGGGACTAGTTAATGTTAGATTCGAATATCCTTTCGGTCAAGTTAGAACCAAGCATTACACTGGAGGTCCCACCGAAATCTGAACTCGGATCGCTGGATTCAAAGTCCAGAGTGCTGCAAATGTAAACCAAAAGAAATGCGAATTTATACAAATATCAGTGCATTATTTAGGCCACATTGTGTCAGCAGAGGGAATGAGACTAGATCCCAGAAACACAGAGAAAATACAAGATAATCCAAAACCAACTCAAGCATTTCAGGTGATATTCGTGAATACAAAACAGAGCTCTCTAATCGTTTGAAACTAGGTCAGTAGCATTAGATCATAACACCAAGGCTCAGGAACACCAGAAAATAATGTACGACAAAACCGCTCATCCCGTTCAACTAGCCATTGGATTTTAAACTTTTCGAAATTGAATCTTACAGACACCAATGCTCTCGTAGTACCAGTCAACCAACCTCGCGTTACTAGACAGTGGATAAATTTAAATCGCCGTAAAATTGCCAGAGATCAACATACACCAGGATTTCCACCCTCAGTAAGCCCAAGTCACCAAAGACACAAACAGTCAAGGACGACGAAGAACCGTGGATAACGTTTCTACTGTGCATGCGATCGTGAGTGGCGAATTTATGCAGAAATCTACATAAGCCATTTGTCAATATCGAGCATCCCGCCGTGACGAGGCCTACCTGCTCTTGTACAGAGAGGCAGCTTCCGTCAGCCATCCGCTGCAGTAACCCTGCACACCGTTACCGCCCCGACAAAGCTACGACCGAGACGACCGCTAAGACAGCACGCCGAGGGTGTCGTATCGGTGGACCCTCCACCAGTTTCTGGTATTCTACAGCCCTTCCTGCGAGCCTGGAGTCCACAAACTTCTGGCCATCATCTCCCGCGCCGCGCGTGGGTGCAGCTCAACCGCCTGCGATCCGGAGTTGGTCGGTTCGCTGTCGTAATGAGCGCCTGTGGTTCAGCGGCATCCGACCTATGTTCCTGTGACCTATGCCGCCGCACTCAAACTGCTCAACACGTGTTGAACTGTGACGTTGTGGACCCCCTTTCCCACTGCCTGATCCTGACGATCTTCAACTTCTCCCGTACTTGCTAAACGCCGGTTTATAACTTTTATTGTCATGCATGTCATGCGATGTCAAAAATATCGAGTGTTGTTTTAAAATCGGCCTGAATGAATTAGATAGTCATTACGGACAATATATTATCAAGCACCAATTGAAAAAAAATCAATTAGGGCCTATATATTGTTTCCTAAAAATTGAGATGTAAAAATGGAATCTACTGATATAACATTTAGTTCATGAAATTCGTTTGTTTCCCAGTTCCAGGATTTAAGTATACGACCGGTTGATTGAGGCCAAATTTCCAGTTCCGCGTGAGATTCGACGGACTTTTTCTCCTACAAACCTGAGGTTACAAAACCTAACAGCAATTATCATCAAGTAACATATATTGACAAAAAAGGACAATGGGATGTCCAGGCCTGTGATTAGCCTATGAAAAAAATTGAGGATTTTTTTGCAAAAAATTTGAGGAATGGAAACGGAGCCTAATATGATAATTGCAAGAAAAACTACAAATTTTAGAACGGATTTTGGGCCAAACTTCAAATCATGAAAGTCACAACGAAGAAGGTAACCCAAGGGTTGACCACACCCCACTTTTTGAAGTTGTGTATATTGCAAAGGAATACTGACTTAGTCATAATCACTTCCCGCGTTGTTACGAAATCAATTTGTTGCCTCAAGTATTATCTGCTTAGAATGTGTCGAACAGAGGATGTCAGATCAAGCTGCTGATATCGCTCTGCTTCACGCTGTCGTCTCCAATTCAATTATGCTTGTCAGATTTTTTTAAACTGTAATTTTTTTGAATGTAGGATATATCCTCAACCACATGCATCTGGGGCTTTGCAACGATTAATTTTCACGGACTTTAGACAAATTTGGGAGGAGAGTAACCCATAAGTATAGAAAGCTGGTCAAGTGTCAAGTAAGAAAGTATGGTCAAATGTCACACAGCGTCAATTAAAATACAATATCTTTCTTAAAATATCCGCACGTATGTATTCCTTCTGTTACTGTGAGTTTCTCCAAGCAATTTTCTCTGAAGTGGTCTCTCAAACAAAGCTGACAGCATTTTTACCTACCAGAAGACGCGTGAATTCATGAAATGCTGAGACTCAAAATGTCGAAGAAAAGTAAATTTTGATGTAATACGAGGATGATATTTGCAAAAAGCTCAATCCCTCTCAGATCGATGACAAGTAGTTATATCCATAGGTTGTGACCTTGTCGGATATTGAGAACTTATTGAACAAGTGCTATCTCTTGTATAACAGTCTCCTACTAGTCTTTATCATCTCAATTACAATTCTCAACCTATCAGATGATTAAATGCCTAATTTACTTTATCACAAGCATCCCAGGAAACTAGTCGTCACACAATGTTCAAGAATGTTCCAGTTTTTAACTAGGAATATACGTTGGTCCAAACGTGTCGATCGGGTGACCTTTTATTGCTGCGCTGGTGGGTGGATAACTCAGCTCATATAATAAAATCAAACTCGGCGGATAAGAACAAACTAGTACTGTCAGAGCTAGCATACTATCTCCCTAAAAGCACAGGGAGAGGAGTAATGATCTCCAGATGCAGTACACTGACAAAATACGCTTAACCCTTTCGCATCAGTTGACACGGATACTAATGCATAGCAGATCAATGTGATCGCGCTCCCTAACATTCGACAGACAATATGATTGGCGGTGCCCGTCATGTTGATAATATTATGCAATTTCTGTAACGAAATTGCGTCTCTCAATGCGAAGATTCAGGTTGATATATTTGATTAAAGTTCACTGAGTTGATGAAGCTAACAATCTTGTTGCATTTTACTAAATCACTCACTATTTTGATTGAAATGGCTTCGCACAAAGACCACGTAGAAATGTATACATGGCTGCGATTCGAAACTTAGGTTTTGATGATGCGGCTGTCGGTACTGATGATGGTGAAAGCGGTAGTGATGAAATATCGACGTCTGACAGTGAAGATGAGAGAATAACATCATATCTAACTCCCTGACATGCCTGGCATTTTGTAACTTGGTGAAAACGATCACAGACCTGAACCTTTGCCTGAGTTTACAGGATTGACCGGCTTGAATCCGTCGATACAATGTCCAGAAAACGCAGACAATCCTTTTTTATCAATCTCTTTTTAACAGATGAAATACTTTCTACTTTGAAACTGGTCGAATAATATCGTGTTTGACAGGCGTACGATGAGGGTGAAGGTTCGAGCATGGAGAAAGATGCATTACGGAAACAGACTTTACAAAATGCTGCATTTCTGTTTGCCATGGCTCTGAACAAGAAACCGACCGTAAAGTCGTGTCGGAGTTTTTAAACCCAAGTCTCGTCCTTCGTTACAATACCAATATGGGAGTTGTCGACCTGTTGGATGCCTCTATGCATCACTACATGCATCACTCGCTTCTGTAGCGCGCTGTGGAGAGGACGTCTCTCGCGTGCGTTCGGGCGATCTGCTTTTCCTCGCTTTTGTTGTGTTATGCGCCGTTACTGTAATATTATTTTTACATCATCGATCTCCCTGTGATCTGCTCTTCTCATCGTAACCAGTGTCATGCAATTTCTCGTTGACCTGTGGAGGTACTATCGTTCTGGACTCAGATTCATTATGCATCACAATTGCCCATCATGACATCGCGCCATGTTTATTCACGTGATGACCTTCTTAGCAAGCGCTTCAATTTTTCCCTGCCACGCCTTACTCGCCGCAAACTGTGGTTCCATCGCATTCTGTTTAGAGGATTGACTAACCTGCCATCTCCCCCGCCCATTGAGACTGCCGCCTCCCTCACTTCCTCAGCCAAGCTTCCCCAATTACATGTACAGTCTCCTGTGCCAAAACACCAGCCTTTCTCTACTGCGCCCATCGCTCATCCCATACCGGTGAGGATTACTTCCCATGTCGTGAGCTGCGTGCGGCGAAATGTCAAGGATGTTAATTTGAAGAATTTAATTTCTTGCTCTACGACGCAGGATGTTTTGGCTCAACGTAAAGGTCGCTCGGTAAAGGAGCTTCCGTCTGTCCTTCTTACAAATTTGAGATCTATGAGTAACAAAATGGATGAAGTTGACTTGAAAATCAAAAACATGACGCCTTCTATTGCTGTGTTTACAGAGACCTGGCTCGACGATTCAACTCCTACTTCTAGCATCTCCATACCGGATTATTCTATCGCCCGTCGTGATCGAAATATCCATGGTGGCGGTATAGTGATTTTTATCGCTAACAAAATGCCTTTCAACGCTATATCTGCTATCTCTGTTCCTCATTTGTCTACATGTGATAGTGAGATCCTACCTGTATGGCTACCCAATGACTCTATCCTTCTGATCACTGTTTACCACCGGTTTTGGAGGAATGTTACTAAGAATGACGACGCTGTTCTGTGCATCACAAATATAATGGATTACACTGCGTCATCTATCACTTCATCACCTTTCCATGTTATCTTATGTGGTGACTTTAACGGTATGATTGATAACATTGATGAGTTGGAAGCAGCCTTTGGCTTGAAGAGAGTCGTATATTCTCATACGCGTGGCAACAGAGTCTTAGATCAAATCTTTACCAATATAAATTCTGAAGTCGAAGCCAAGGTATCTCCTCCAATTGGAAGATCTGACCATGCAGTGGTCATGTGGTCCCCTACTGATAGAAAAAAGACTATTGTTACAAAGAAGCGGATTCGTAATTTTTGTAAACGCAACAAACAGAACTTTGAAAGCGTGGTCTCTAAAGTCAATTGGGATATTCTTTATCAGTATGAAGACATGGATTTCGCTATGATGGTATTTCACAATGTTCTTTGGTATCTCTTTGATTCATCATTTCCTTGGATTACTATTCGCATTCGCAACTGTGATCCACCTTGGATGGATAGTTCTTTGAAAGTGCTGATTAATGAAAGAGATCGTGCATATTGTAAACATAAAATGGCTAAGTATCACAGGATTCGCAACTTAGTTATTGAAAGGATTGCTTATTTGAAGCGCAATTATCTGAAAAGAGCTCTATCTTCTGGAAATGCTGGTGAATCTTGGAAAGTGATTCGGAAGATTTCCAGAAATCAACCATCGCCCAGTTATCCTACTGACTTATCCGCCGATATGCTGAATTCATATTTCGCATCTTCATTCAACAATCAGAATTTTGCTGATGCTGACGTTAATCTTGAAGATCATTCTCTACCTGATTATCCTGTATGCGTGATGGGTCATCAAATGGACTTTTATCTTACACGCCTGAGGAAGGGCAATGGTGGTCCAGACCAACTCCCTTATTGGATTTTCAGGGACAATTCAAAAGTGCTTTCTGATGTTATAGCCCATCTGTTTAATAGATCCTTTCATTCTGGCAGTTTTCCTCGTCTGTTCAAATTTGCCAATGTCATTCCAATTCCTAAATGTCCCGACTCTAAAAACGTTTCCCATTTTCGGCCTATTTCCTTATCTCCTGTACTTTCCAAAGTGTTTGAAAGGATTGTTCTCAGAGAATGGATTTTGCCTTATCTGGTACCAAAACTCAATTCTCATCAATTTGCTTTTATACCTAATCAAGGTAAAGGTACAGTAACGGCTACAACTCTACTCATCTACCATTATATCCTTGACTTTTTGGACAACAAATCGGGAGCTGTGCGTGTCCTGACTGTGGATTACTCGAAGGCATTTGACAAATTGGCTCATAACGTTATCCTGTCATCTTTGTTGAAGTTCCGTCTACCTATCCAGGCTATGTATGTGATAAGTAGTTTCCTTATGCAACGCAAACAACGTGTTCGATTGGGCAGCGATGTGTCTTGTTGGACTGACGTACCCAGTGGGGTGCCTCAGGGCAGTGTTATTGGGCCCCTTCTGTTTTCTGCAGTTATTGATTCTTTGAACCCCATCTGTGATAATTCACGCTTTTTTAAGTACGCTGATGACGTCACAATTTTGCACTTCCTAAGTAATGCATGTGAAGATAATTTGCAGAATGAATTTAGTCATGTTGAGAGCTGGTCAAAGAATATTGGATTGTCAATAAATTATGAAAAATGTTCCATCATGAATTGTACTACTAAAAAGCTCATGTCTTTACCGCAAATTTCGTCCAGAGAAACTTCAGAAATTATTGTTACCGTGTCTCATCTAAAGCTCCTTGGCATTACATTTTCGGAAGATCTGTCCTGGAGGGAGCACATTTCTATCATTGTTAAGAAATGTCTTAGACGTTTGTACATTCTGCGCAATTTAAAACGTTGTGAAATGTCACCTAAGTTGATGTTTGAATGCTATGTTTCGTTCATCCGCTCTGTCCTTATTTATGGCTATCCTACTTTTTGCAACCTACCAAAGTGCTTGTTGCATAAGATACTTCGTGTTGAGAAGCTAGCTGCTCGATTTTTCCGCAGTTATGATTTTAATGATTTTTCCACTGTTAGTGAGAATCTATGTAAACGTCTGTACCTTAAGATTGAAAGTGTTGGCGATCATCCACTACGTGCTATGTTTCATGAAAGGACTCCTACCTTGAGAAATCCTCATTGTCTAAGAGCGCCACGATCTAAAACTACGCGGTACGGCAAAAGTTTCATTCGCTTTGGGAGATAAGGTCTGCAATTCTTGTATTTTATGTTTTATGTTTTAATGTTTTGTGGTCTTTTTTCAACGACCATTTGTCCATGCGCTCACCGCACAATGTGAGCCATCAATGAAGTTCTATTCTATTCTATTCTATTCTACAACTTTAACAGGAAATCCTGCACATGGTATGTAGAATACGGATTGCATTTGATTCACATAATTCATAGAAATTCTTGCATAGTTTACCGGCATTCAGGTGGAAATGTGACATACCTCGGTTACACCATCGGAAACTATCGGATATTGGATATCTCAAGGTGGTGTACAAGGAGGTCGTCCTCGTTTAGCAGCGGTGCCAGCAAACCCTCAGCTAGGTCACTATCCATCAAAAATTACCACACGTGTAGGAAATCCATTACCTTCCAAAGGATGTCGAGTCTGTTATTTGGAAGCCTTAGCACCGTGCTTGGAACAGTTCGCTTTGCTTAACCATTATTGAAATTCACATGAAAAAATATAGTTGACACATGCGCCAGGTGGCGCTCTATCCGACGTGCACTATGGGCCTAATCAATTTTAACATGATCATCTTGTGTAAATATTGTGTCAGGTTTATTCCCACGCGGAAAAATAATGCGCAAATAGCGGTAAAAGTCAGTATATATAGGCCAATATACTTAACACATACACAGCAATATGATTGGTTAATATCACAGATTATCAAAATTATGGATCTACATTCTTCAACGCAGTTGTGGTCTTAATGCATTTGACTGAAAATTTTGGAAACTAAATTCCTATAACCATAGATGACAAGAAAGAAACATGCCGGCACTCAACTTATAAAATACATCCGCTCTATTCACAGTGATCATACCTACGAAATTTATCCAGAAACTTGAATTACATACAGTAGGTCTACCTACAACTGTTGAAAAATAATATCTATAAATGTGATGTTGTGATACAAACCAATCATGTTACAGCTTGCGAATAACCTCATACGATTATTTCGCCCATTTCATACGGATTAATATGAAAGCCTGAATTTCTTTATTCAGACAAAAAATTTCGCGGGAATCATAATAATCATGAATAATTAGAACCTTAATTCAACACACGAAAATTGCAATTGCGTTGAAAAATGTAGATGGTTGTAAAATATGGAGTTTGATGTTCTGCGATATCAGCCAATGAGTGGAGTTTGAGAATATTCACAGATAGTAGTTTCGCTACTCGCACGGTATTAACAAGGAAATAAACCTTGCCTTCAAAATATCGAATACAATCGTACAAAAACATCATCACTTCATGCTCTTTTAGAATTAAAAACAATAGATTCCAAACATTGCCGGTAAATGTCGCCTCTCCTTCCCTTACCACAGGGAACTAGCATGCTCAATACAATAAAAAAAGATCTGATAAAAACGGAGTGTGTTTACTTAAGATTGCCTCATGAATTTGATCAAAAGTCAATATGTTCAGAGAATTTCGTAAAGTCTATAGTTTCTCACAAATAGTAATTGTATCTTGTTGATAGCAAACATGTTGAGTTTGATTCAATTTACCGTTATTTCGTGCTCCACATATAATCATGTGGTAGTTATTTCAGCGGATGCATTGGCCTACCTCTTAAAGTCTGCATGTGTAAACCTAAGTTTATATCATGTTCATGACCATGCCCAAATACTGATGACAGTGGAATACCAATAATGACAATCAACTTTCCACCTGGTTCACACTAAAAGCATTTTACTGCTTATAATAACATGCTGAAGTACGTCTCTCACACGAACATTTTCTAAGCAACCACAAACAATAAAAATATCAGTCCAATATCATATCATTACCACAACGGTTTGTAACACTCATTTCATTGATGGGATTTCAGAAACCACGCGTAGTTATGTGCTCTATTAGACTATGAGCAATTAATATCGATAAACACGTGAGTTTCACATTATTGCGAAATATCAAATAATTCGGAATTTTGTTTTACCGAGCGTAATTCTTAATGCCGTAGTCAAACAATACAAAAATTTGTACGGTTGTCAATTTACTGTACAAAATTCAACTATACTTTGATGCATTATTCTACAATATTTTTGAAATGAAAGAAAACAATTCCCTTGCATAACCATCTATCTCGTGATTGATGCGTAGACCTTTGAAAAAAAGCTAATGACGACGCAGAAAACTTGATCTCTAGTAATCGGAAATCGACACCGGTTGTTGATTTCCGAAAGTTGTCAATTTGTAGGCCCTGATATTGTAAAAGTTGTAGATTTCCGCTCTTACAAGTGCGCAGTCCATCACGCAGCATTCATGAGCGACCATATATTGGAAGATATATAAAGACTGTAAACTCGTGAGATATAAATGAAAAAAAATGAACGTTGCTTATACTCGGAAGCAAATTAGGCACGGAGCCTTTCTTCCATGTGGCCGAGTTGTCATTTACCACTCTCATTCTTTTTCGTGCTGAGTGTTTAGCAAGAATGCGGAGCGTACCTATTTTAAAAGTCTCAGGTTTGACCCGACCAAGATTTGAACCAAGGTCTCCCGGACGCAAAGCGAACACTCTACCACAAGGCCACAGCGCCGGTAAAAATTATTTTGGTAAAATATATTTGGAAACTAAAGATATCTGTGATGAGTAGAAGAATATCTTTATGATAGCTTCTAACTTCTGACGTATTGTCCGATATCTTCGTAGAGGACAAACTACATATCTTCCATTTCTAGTTCAGATGGTTCAGATAGTTCCAAATCGTCAGATCTAAATGAATTTCAGACTTTTCCAGATGTTGGAGATTCTCCAGTTGAATCTGATCCTTTCAAAGTTGAGTTTCTGACAGATATCTGAAATTCAATTAGAGAAATCTGAAATCCATTTAATGTCTGATATTCAGTTGGAAAGATCTGAAATAGACATGGAGGGTGCAGTTGTTTCCAAAAGTTGACATGCAGGGATGATAGAGAAGTTTTTGGTCTTTGAATAATACATAGTCTTTTCAAACGACTGCAACAAGTCTCCAAAACAAAGGCAAAAACGTCAATCACCGAAAAATAAATTTCAAAATTTTCCATTTGTTGATGGTGATAGATTTTACAAATGATAGATAATTGTTTTATAACTGGTTGACTGGAGTCAATTGTGCGCAAGAAGTTGCATACTGAAGCGAAATAACTGAAAAAACAAAATTTGTCATGAGCACACGTAATACATATCATGTGGAAATTTTGCACTTTTATCTCAATTAAATTATCGAATAATTTTCATGCTAGGGGAGTCTCAAATGTAGCTACTTTTATGTGGCAGCAAACACCTTACCTCCAGCTCCGACCTCGATGACTCGCAGAATGAAACCAGCTGAGTTATTTGAACATCACTCGAACAAACAATAGCTGATTGTTTGTCCGGGTTAATGTGAACATTGATGAGCGATTCACTTCACTCCTTGACTTTGTCGTATAAAAAGACCCACATGTGAAATGAAAATTCATCCGCTTCTGTGCTTTTCAATAAAGCTGAATTGGAGACAATTGTTTTCATATGTATGATACAACAATTGGCGTCGCTGAGCTATCTACTACTGCTCTCTACTGGTTCTACTGCTACTACCTACTGGCTCTGCTGCTTCTACCTACTGGCTCTGCTGCTTCTACCTACTGGTTCTGCTGCTTTCTACGAGTACTTCTGCAAAATTAAACTAAACTACATTCGACGGCTGTTGACCCTACCCGGCAACGCTGTGAACACTCGCTATTGGCCTTCACGGCTCGATAGACATCATTATCACTCTTACACACCATTCATACTTTGCAACACACATATTAATTACTAACACTCTACACGACACGTGAGGGACTACTAAACCTAAGGACTTAAGGACCTAAGCTAAGTTTCAGCCTCAAGCCTCGACGTCTACCGAGGAGCAAAGACGACACCTGCACGATGGACTTCCATCCACTTGAGCCTCTCGACATTCCCGACGTCAACGGCGTCACGGAGTGGCACATATCCGCTTCGAGGAGTTCCTCAAAGTCAAGCCTCCTCGAAAGGGACGGAAACGGCCTTCTACATCACGCTTATGGGTAAACAAGCCTTCAGACTACTTCGCGACCTGTCGTACCCAGACGACGTCACAGCGATGAGCGTTGCAGACTTGAAGACACTACTGCTGAACCACCTGTCTCCCGTTAACATCACGCTAGTGGAACGCGAAAAGTTTCACAATCTGGTAAAGAAGACAGAAGAAACCAACAAGTCCTTTGTTCTGCGGGTTCAACAACAGGCGGCTAAGTGTGGGTTCGGTACCGACTTGCCAAACTACGCGACAGACTGGTAGCTGGTGTACGAGACCAAGACCTGAAGAGGAAGCTGTGCAGGGAGACTGGTTTAGACTTCAACAAGGCGAAGACCCTCGTCGAAGAGTGGGACGAATTCAACAACGTCGTCACCCAGGCTTCGAACGTCTTCATCACTTCTCGACACAAGACCGACTTTAAGCCGAAGTTCGCCAAACATCGACCTAACCACCAAGTCACTCAGCCGAAGACTAGACAGACCATCAAGTCTAACAACGCTTGCGACTCTTGTGGAGGGATGCACCTACGACGAACTTGCCACTTCAGACGTGCTGTATGCAATCTTTGCAAACGAACTGGCCACATACAACGAGTTTGCCGTTCAGCGAAGTCTACCACAGAAGTTACTACAGTTTCAGTCGACGAGGAAGCCAGGTCGAACACTATTCCGGTCTTCACAGTTCTCCACAATGGTCACATCTGCCAACCGTTGGTTTTCGTTCAGACGGGTGAACAACTACTTTTCATCGTTGACACTGGCAGTCCAGTTACTTTCCTGCCACTGAACCACTTCACTAACTTGGGCTTTGACAACAGCATGTTACGCACTTCGACTGCTTCGCTTCGTGGCATCACTGGTCATCAGTTGCAAGTTCTGGGTCAATTCACTACAGCAGTACGTACTGAAGACAATGAAGCTAACGTCACCTTCATTGTCACACGCGACGGTCCGACAGTTTTGGGACTTGACAGTCTGCGGTTGCTACAGGTTCGAATCGGATTTCATGTTGACGCATCTTCATCGATCACCGAGCTCGTATGCTAAGTGTAACGGCAACAAGGGTGGCATGCGAATCAGTCCAGTCAAGTTGGAACACTCGGGACAACCGGTTTTCGTCAGATCAAGAACAATTCCGTACGGATTGCGTGACCCTGTCAAGAACATCATTGACAACCTCGTTTCGGACGGCATTCTTTGTCCTGTCTCAACAAGTTCTTGGGCTTCACCCATTGTTACGCCAATGAAGTCAAACGGTCAACCAAGGGTCTGCGGTGACTTTCGTCAAGTAAACCTGCAACTACGACAAACTGCGATGACTACACTACAGGTTGAAGACATGTTTCAAGGGTTAGAAGGCAACACCGTGTTCTCGAAGATCGATCTGTCCAACGCCTTCCTCCAGATTCCTTTGAAAGAATCGGCTTGTGAGATTACGACCATCAACACGCCTTGGGGCCTTTACCAACATCGCTTCCTACCGTTTGGTCTTCACGTTTCGCCTGGCATATTCCAGAAGACAATTGATCACATACTGAAAGGTCTACGTGGTACTCGAGCTTACCAGGACGACATCGACATCATCTTCGGGTCAACAAAGCAAGAACACGACGCGAACCTTCTGGAGGTACTGAAGGCGCTTGACTCCTACAACGTCAAGATTAACGCGAAGAAGTCTGAGTTCAACCTTCCAAGCCTGAAGTCTGGGTTACGTCATCAATGGTCAAGGTATTTCTGCTGATATCGATCGTGTCCAAGCCTTGAAGCTTGCTCCAAAACCGACAACAGCTGACCAACTTCGCTCGTTCCTCGGTTTTGCGTAGTATTACGCACGCTTTGTACCCAACTTCTCCGACTTGACGTGTTCGCTCTACGACTTGCTCGACGATTTTCGATGGAGTTCCGAAGCCGATCACCAGTACGACCAGGTCATCGAAGCACTTACCAACAGCAAGGTTCTCTCCAGTTACCAACTTGGCGCTCCAACTACGCTTATTGTCGACGCTTCGCAGTACGCTCTCGGTGCGGTGTTAGAACAATGCGACAAACCAATAACCTGCATATCTCGCAAGTTGTCCGCGTCAGAACGAAACTACAGTCAGACGCAGAGGGAAGCACTGACTATCCATTGGGCCGTATCTCGTTTACACAAGTTCCTGTTCGGGATTCACTTCGAGATTTTGACTGATCATCAAGCGTTGCAGTACATTTTCAATCCAAGTGGTCAGAATCGAACGACTTCGGCGATGTTACAACGGTGGGCGGTTCACTTAAGTGGCTACGATTATGACATTCGACACCGTCCTGGGACAGACATAGCTCATGCTGACTTCATGTCTCGTCATGCTTATGCCTCCGAAGAGCTACAAGAAGAAGAACAAGACATCTGCCTCGTGAATCCACTGCCATTTGCTTCACGCAACGTGTTGATAAGAGAAACAGAACTTGCGTACGGACCGGTTATGGCTGGATTGAAACGCGGTTGGTCTAATTCTGCTCGACGTCGATTCCCAAAGTTGCATTCCCTGCGAAATGATCTACGTTTACAAGCTGATGGTACTATCTTTTACCTCGATCGTCTCTTGATTCCACCAGTGTGCCGCAAGCACATCCTAGTTCATCTTCATCTGGGACACATCGGAAGAGACAAGATGCTTTCTCTCGCTCGCATGCTTTACTGGTGGCCTTCGATTAACAACGACATCATGACATTCACAAAGGAATGTGGGCCGTGTTCGCGGAAGCCACGTTCGCACTCGCAATGGAGTCCCTGGCCTGTGCCTTTTCAAGCTATGCAGAGAATCCACGCGGATTACTGTGGACCATTCCTTGGAACCCATTATGCTCTAGTAGTTGAGGATGCTTACTCAAAGTTTCCTGAGGTTTTCTTGACGACCTCTCCAACTGCTCAATTTACGCGTCAAGCGCTTCAGAAGTTTTTTGCGCGAGAGGGAATTCCGATGGCTCTGGTAACGGACAATGGAACACACTTCACGGCCACGCACTTGACGGATTGATTGAAGTCACTCGGGTGCACACCTGTTTTCACGCCGCCCAGACATCCTCGTTCCAACGGACAAGCTGAAAACTTTGTTCGGACATTGAAGACTGCGATCACCGCTGCCGCGCCTACTACAGTTAAGGAACTCGATCGAACCGTCGATACCTTCCTTCTTCAGTATCGGAACGCAACACACGCAGCCACAAACAAGTTTCCAGCTTTACTGTTCAAGGGACGGACTCTCCGGTGCTCTGCCAACTTAGACTCTGCGGACGTTTGGTTTGAACGAGGCAACGAGGCTAGGCCTTTCGAGGGTATAGTCCTTGGGAGAATTGGTGAAAGACTGTTCAGTGTACTAGACAAGTCAGACGGCACAGTTCACAGACGACACACCGAACAGATCACCTTCTCTCCACCACAAACATCCATAACAGAACATGTCCCATCTCAAAGGCACTACAATACACACCAACAACTTTCACCCTCTACACATTCAGACTTTTTCAGCAGCCAGCCTGCAGTCAGTGAGCCAGTGGGCCAACCAAGAAGTTCTCCAGTTCCTGCGGATCCTACTGATGCGCCAGCATCACCAAGACCTCGCTCTCCTTCCTTGGAGTCAACTCCAATTCCTGAGTCTTCTTCTCTTGACTCACCATCAACGGGACCACCGCTCCGAAGAAGCAACCGTTCGCGGAGACGACCGGTGAGGTTCGACGACTTCGTCTAACGGGGAGGAGTTGTGGCAGCAAACACCTTACCTCCAGCTCCGACCTCGATGACTCGCAGAATGAAACCAGCTGAGTTATTTGAACATCACTCGAACAAACAATAGCTGAATTTGTTTGTCCGGGTTAATGTGAACATTGATGAGCGATTCACTTCACTCCTTGACTTTGTCGTATAAAAAGACCGACATGTGAAATGAAAATTCATCCGCTTCTGTGCTTTTCAATAAAGCTGAATTGGAGACAAATGTTTTCATATCTATGATACAACATTTTATCTAAGGAAATCGAAGGCTATTTCAATTCACCTTTGAAATTTGTCTCTATGGGAGTGCAAGTGATTTCTCTACGGGTTTGAAGGTTTCTCAGAGATATTTAACACGTTTATATGTTTTTTTCAAAGAGGTTTAATAGGGAAACTAGAGCGGACAGAAAGGCCTTTTACAATAGAGACTGATGGCACCACGCAATTTAATGATAAAATTTCAGTTTAACAATAGACTTTTTCTATCGGTTTGTTTTACCGAAGATAAGTGGCTACTAACTAATTTATCAGTAGATCTAAATATTGAACTTTATGAGATGTTGTGAAGATCATCGAAACGAGAATTTATTATCATTTCACAGCAATTTAAGTAATAATAATCAAGTCATCAAGCATTAAGGAGTAAAATTTGATTGTATGTAGTACTTTGAAGTATTTATTCAATTGCGATAGCGTGCAAAAATTTGAAAGTGGACGCAATAATTGAAATTATTAGTCCGCGCTCGACCACACGACAAATCTTGATTAGTGAATTTTACACCTCTTTTTCTTATTAGCTTTGAGGACATCATTAATTTTTTACATGTTATCCAGGCCAGTTACGTGAAGACAGTACACACTTATACCCTCGCCATGAATTGATCCATTTCGTGTTCAAATGGTTTGCAACAATGATGTAGTGTAGATCATATTGCATACTCAAATGGCTGCATTTGAAAATGGTTCTATCAGTTGAGACACCGAAACACTTGTCGAACACTCAAAAAGATTCCTCATTGACGCCAGATTGGTTTTGATCAAGAATAAAAAAAACAGCGAAGTACCGTTGTTGTAAAAGGCATGCCATTCCATAAATAACAAAGTCCCTCATTTGCTGTAAGCGCACCTCATATCACCTCGCTCTGTTGGAAATTTCCGCAATAATCGTACGATGAGATAAGTGGCACACATCTATTAAAGGAGTCTTATTGTCTCGGTTTACTGCAATGAGAAGCCATTCGATGAATAAGACTGCCAAACCTGCGCATGAACGCACGCGCGCGTGTGTTGGAACTGAATCATACCGGTTCCCTTAATGCTTGCAACGAGTTACTAACATATTGTTACACTTATCAGTGTGTGTTACCGGCGCGCGTCTGTTACCAGATGCGTGATGTGTGCGTGCCAGCGGTGTCGAAATTCATGCAGAGAAATTGCCATGACTTGGGCGTCTGTATCTGACAAGCCATGAATTTCGCCAACCATTTTGAGCTGTGTGCACCCGTAACAAAATTAAATGCAGTTTAGCTACTTAGCAGCACTGTACACATGACCGTGCTTTTCCGCTTTAAATCGTCATTCGAACATCATTATTCCGCGTTTGCATCAAAAGTGGTTAGCGCAGTCGAGTATTGAAACCATGATTGAAACATCGGAATAAAAAAAAACCGACAGAAATTTTTCCAGTAAATAGAAAAGCAACAAAGAAAAGTAACAGCCCATACATTTAGTATGATAATATCAATTATCAAGCGAATTTGATGAATTCGCCGGTACTTATGGGTTATTCACCCCATGTTTTCAAATGTCTAAAATCCGTAAAAATGAATCAACTGTCGCAAAACTTCAGATACACGTATTTGAATATGTCCTACCCACATACAAAAAATATGCAGATTCGACAAGTACTTTTTGAATTAGAGACGATGACGTGAAGTGTAGCGATGTCAGCAGCTTGATCCCTGTGGGAACGCATCTTGCTAATATCAACAGATTATCTGGCGAGGTAGCGATTTGGTGGATAATTTTTTTAAAGGTTCATTTTCGTGTAAAAACTATCTCCGCATGTGAAAATGGTCATCATTTATCCAAAAACATGTGTAAAATTAAAAAACGACAGGTGGCGAAAAAGTTGCTATAATTAGCTGGTAGATATTTGTTTACTAATGCGAGCTGATTTTTCGCCAACCGGCGAAATCGTGGATATTGTAGCAACTAATTAGTGGTAAGTAGTAATGTTCGTATATTACCTTCACATGAAAATATATTGTATACTCAGTCTGATCTGATAAAAAGGGATCTTTTTTTAATTCACGAAGGCTTAAACTAAAAAAAGTATTTGTCTTCCATAAATGTCGCAGTAAATACTATGATATTGTTCAAATATTTGTCATTGTTGTAAATTATTGAATGTCAAGAGATGTTATGAAAATTGATATATGCGGATTCTCTATATTCTTATCATTATCAAAGAATGATAGTCTGCACTTATATCTTAGATAGATTAGCCATATGTGAGGGATAGTGCACTTGTAAGAGCGGAAATCTACAACTTTTACAATATCAGGGCCTACAAATTGACAACTTTCGGAAATCAACAACCGGTGTCGATTTCCGATAACTAGAGATCAAGTTTTCTACGTCGTCATTAGCTTTTTTCCAAAGGTCTACATATCAATCACGAGATAGATGTTTATGCAAGGGAATTGTCTACCTTCAGGCAAAAATATTGTAGAATAAAGCAGCAGAGTATAGTTGACTTTTGTACAGTAAATCGACAACCGTACAAATTTTTTGTATTGTTTGACTACGGCATTTAGAATTAAGGTCGGTAAAACAAAATCCCGAATTATTTGATATTTCGCAATAATGTGAAACTAACGCGTTTATCGTGATTAATTGTGCATAGTCTAATAGAGCACATAAACTATTTCCGTGGTTTCTGAAATCCATCAATGAGATGAGTGTTACAAACCGTTGTGGTGATGATATGATATTGGATTGATATTTTTCTTTTTTGTGGTTGCTTAGCAAATGTTCGTTGTGAGAGACATACTTCAGCGTTATCATAAGCAGTAAAAATGCTTTTAGTATGCACCAGGTAGAAAGTTGATCACAGATATTGTCATTATTGCTATAACTACTGTCATTCAGTACTTTGGCATGTTCATGAACATGAATGTAAACAGGTTTACACATGCAGACGTCAGGAGATAGGCCAATACATCCGCTGAAATAGCTACCACATGATTATATGTGGAGCACGAAATTACGGTAAATTGAATTAAACTAACATGTTTGTTATCAACAAGATACTATTACCATTGTGAGAAACTATAGACTTTTACGAAATTCTCTGAACATCTTGACTTCTGATCAAACTCATGAGACAATCTTAAGTAAAGTCATTCCGTTTTTATCAGATTTTTGTTTATTGTATTGAGCATGCTAGTTCCCTATGGTAAGGGAGGGAGAGGCTACATTTACCGTCAATGCTTGGACTCCATTGCTTTTAAAAAGAGCATGAAATGATGCTTTTTGTACGATTGTATTCGATATTTTGAAGGCAAAGTTTTATTTCCTTGTTAAAGACCGTGCGAGTATATGGAAACTACTACGTATCTGTGAATATTCTCAAAACTCCACTGATTGCCTGATATCGCAGAACATCAAACTCTACATTTTGCAACAAGTCCAATCTACACTTTTCAACGCAATTGCAGTTTTCGTGTATTTTGAATTAAGGTTCTAGAAAATTAGTTATTCATGATTATTATGATTCCCGCGAAATTTTTTGCCTGAATAAAGAAATTCAGGCTTTCATGTTAAATCCGTATAAAATGTGCGAAATAATCGTGTGAGGTTATTCGCAAGCTGTAACATGATTGGGTTTATATCACAACATCACATTTGTAGATAATATTTTTCAACAGTTGTAGGATTAGACCGTACTGTATGTAATTCAATTTTCTGGATAAATTTGTTATGTATGATAACTGTGTATAGAGCGGATGTATTTTATAATTTGAGTGCCGGCTTGTTTCTTTCTTGTAATCTATGGTTATAGGAATCTAGTCTTTTCCAAAATTTTCAGTCATGTACATTAAGCCCCACAACTGCGTTGAAGAATGTATAACCATAATTTTGATAATTTGTGATATTAACCAATCATATTACTGTGTAAAGTAGTTAAGCTATATTGGCTTATATTAACTGACTTTTACCGCTGCTTGCGCATTATTTTTCCGCTTGGGAATAAACCTGGCACAATATTTACATCAAGATGATCAAGTTAAAATTGATTCGACCCATAGTGCACGTCGCATAGAGCGCCAACCTTGATTGCATGCGTCAACTGTATTTTTTCATGTAAATTTCAATAATGATTAGGCAAAGCGAACTGTTCAAGCACAGTGCTAGGGCTTCCAAATAACAGAACTCGACCACGTCTTCCCCCCTTTGGAAGATAATGGGATTTCCTACACGTGTGGTAATTTTTGATGGATAGTGATCTAGCTGAGGATTTGCTGGCAACCGCTGTTAAACGAGGACGACCTCCATGTACACTGTCTTGTACACCACCTTGAGATATCCAATATCCGATATTTTTTGATGGTGTAGCCGAGGTATGTGCAGCATTTCCACCTGGATGGAGGTAAACTATGCAAGAATTTCTTATGAATTATATGAATTAGATGCAATCCGTAATACCATGTGCAGGATTTCCTGTTAAAGTTGTAGTGATGCATAGAGGATCAACAAGTCGACAACTCCCATATTGGTATTGTAACGAAGGACGAGACTTGGGTTTAAAAACTCCAACACGACTTTATGGTCGTTTCTTGTTCAGCAGCCATGGCAAGACAGGTAAATGCAGCATTTTGTAAAGTCTGTTTCCGTAATGCATCTTTCTCCATGCTCGTAACCTTCACCTCATTCGTACGCCTGTCAAACACGATATTATTCAAACCACAGTTTCAGAAGTGTAGAAAATATTTCATCTGTTTAAAAAGTGAGAGTTTGATAAAAAAGGATTGTCGTCATGCGTTTTCCTTAACGGGCACATTGTATCGACGGATTAAGCGGTCAATCCTGTAAAACTCAGGCAAAAGTGTGTCCGGTCTGTGATCGTTTTCACCAAGTTACAAAATGCCAACCATCGTCAGGGAGTTAGATATGATGTATTTTCTCATCTTCACTGTCAGACGTCGATATTTCATCACTACCGCTTTCACCATCATCAGTACCGACAGCCGCATCATCAAAACCTAAGTTTCGAATCGCAGCCATGCATACATTTCTTGCGTGGTCTTTCAATCAAAATAGTGAGTGATTTAGTAAAATGCAACAAGAATTGTTAGCTTCATCAACTCAGTGAACTTTAATCAAATATATAAAGCCTGAATCTTTGCATTGAGAGACACAATTTCGTTACATAAATTGCATAACATTATCAACATGACGGGCACCGCCATATCATATTGTCTGTCGAATGTTAGGGAGCGCGATCACATTGATCTGCTATGCATTAGCATCCGTGTCAACTGATGCGAAAGGCGTTAATGCGTATTTCGTCGAGTGTGTACTGCATCTGGGAGATCATTATACTCCTCTCCCTGTGTTTGTAGGGAGTTGATAGTATGCTAGCTCTGACAATACTGGTTTGTTCCTTATCCGCCGAGTTTGATTTTTTTATATGAGAAGAGTTATCCACCCATCAGCGCAACAATAAAAGGTCACCCAATCGGCACCGTTTGAACCAACGTATATTCCTAGTTAAAAAAACTGCGGAACATTCTTGAAACATTGTGGGTTGTGGACGACTAGTTTCCTGGGATGCTTGTGAGTAAAGTAAATTAGGTATTTAAGCATCTGATAGGTTGGGAATTGTAATTGAGATGATAAAGACTAGTAGGAGGACTGTTATTACAAGAGATAGCACATTGTTACAATGAGTTGTCAATATCCGAGTCTCTAAACCCTATGGATATATACTTACTTGTCATCGATCTGAGACGGGATTGAGACTTTCTGCAGATATCATCCCCGTATCACATCAAAATTTCCTTTTATTCGACATTTTGAGTCTCAGCATTTCATTGATTTCACGCGTCCTTCTGGTAGGTAAAAATACTGATCAGTTTTGTGGGGAGAGACCACTTCAGAGAAAAAATGCTTGGAGAAACTCACGAGTAAACAGAAGTGAATACAATACGTGCCGGATATTTTAAGAAAAAATATTGTATTTTAATTAACGCTGTGTGACATTTTGACCATGTGCTGAAGGACATTTTTCGAAAAATTCGCTAAAAGACTTCAGGATTCCCCTAAATTTCTGGGCAGCAACACTTCTTTCAATAACACTATCGCCATATTGTCAATCATTTTTCAATTGTTGGCCCTATGGATGGCACTAAACAATCGCCCAACATTGACTTGATTCAACCTCTACAGAAATATGTACTTTCCTCGCTTCAATCACAGACCGAGATCACGCGCTACGTTGTGCTCATGTATTTCCATGGAATTCGTGAATGGGTCTTGACTGCTCGGCCGGTGCCATTTAGTGCATGCAGTCGACATAGGGAGATCTCCGTTTCTATGCGAGGATCGCACGAAAGTAGATTCGAACTCGGGTGATTAGTGTTAAATTCAATATCCTAACTGTATGTTAAGTGAAATTTAAATATAACATCGGAATACACAACTATGAATATTCCTCTAAGATCCTCCTTGAAATATGTAAACAGAAGGTTCGCATGAGACACCGATTAAATGTTCCTTAAACATTGCTACTAATAAACACATGTGCTGTCATCAGGAAGACAACAAATTATGTGAAAGCGCAAGTCTCATCGATGGGAATTCAGCTGCGAAATCGGAATTTTTCAAAAATTGAATTTTAATATTCCAAATGATGCAAGACAAATTCTTAAAAATAACATTTCAGATGTTGAAGTTGTACATAACTCGATGAAAATCTCATTCGCGAAATGGACCTTGACTGTGCTGATGTGTGTCTCATAAGTAATCTGCAAACGATTTCTAGATAATTCTCTGAGCTGAATGCTTTGCTGGATAGAGTGTTTTCAGAAATTCAGCTATTTGTCGTCTTGAGTGTGTTGATTTCCGGCTCTCACCACGTTTCACGTTGTTTGAAGTTGTACATTAACTCGATGAAAATCTCATTCGAAATAGACTTTGACTGTCTGATGTGTGTTCTCCAAGTAATTTCAAATGATGTCTAGATAATTCTCTGAGCTGAATGCTTTGCTGGGGATAGAGTGTTTTCAGAAATTAAGTCTATTCTGTCAGTCTTTGAGGTTGTGTTGAATTTCCGGTCTTCACTACGTTTCAGATGTTGAAGTTGTACATAACTCGATGAAATCCTCATTCGAAATAGGGACTTTGACTGATTCTGATGTGTGTTCTCAAGTAATTTCATTATGATGTTTGGATAATCTCTGAGTGTGAAATGCTTTTGCTGGGATAGGAGTGCTTTCAGATAATTTCAGCTATCTGGTTTCGTCTTGAGTGTGGTTGATTTCCGGCTCTCACACGTTTCAGATGTTGAAGTTGTACATAACACTCGATGAAATCTCATTC
Source organism: Prostheceraeus crozeri (assembly GCA_907163375.1). Taxonomy (NCBI): domain Eukaryota; kingdom Metazoa; phylum Platyhelminthes; order Polycladida; family Euryleptidae; genus Prostheceraeus; species Prostheceraeus crozeri. Next base: position 406,673 of record CAJQUW010013890.1, on the reverse strand, counting down.
GAAATAGGCTTTGACCTGTCTGATGTGTGGTCTCAAGTAATTTCTAATGTATGTCTAGATAGATCTCTGAGCTGAAATGCTTTCCTGGGATAGAGTGTTTTCAGAAATTCAGCTATCTCCGTTCGTCTTGAGTGTTGGTTGATTTCCGGCTCTCACACGTTTCAGATGTTGAAGTTGTACATGGTGGGAAAGTTCTGAGGTTGTTGAAATCTCATTATTGAAAAGACTTTGTATTGTCTAAAAATAGGGACTCATGAAGGGGAGATGGGTGCTTAAGGATGTGTGATCATGATCAAGATTAGGCAATTTGAAGCTATGACAAGTAACGATGTCTCGATAATCTCTGAGCTGAATGTCTTTGATGGGTAAATAGGGTAATCCTTATATTTTCAGAAATTCAGCTATTTGGTCGTCTTGAGTGTGTTGGTGGCATTTCATGATGCTAAGAACACACGTATTGTCATTGGGTCATTACCTCACACGTTTCAGATGTTGAAGTTGTTACATAGTACTCGATGAAATCTCTATTCGAAATAGACTTTGACTGTATGATGTGGTTGTCTCAAGTAATTTCAACGTTGATGTCTGAGATAATCTCTGAGCTGAATGCGTCTTTGGCTGGGATTAGAGTGTTTTCAGAAATTTCAGCTATCTGTCGTCTTGAGTGAATATGTTTGATTGTGATTAAGATGTTTTTATTGGATTCGGCCTAGTCGAGGGTTGTTGATTTCCGGCTCTCACATCGTTTCAGATGTTGAAGTTGTACATTAACTAGCGATGAAAATCTCATTCGAAATAGACGCTTTGACTGTCTGATGTGATGTCCTCAAGTAATTTTCTAGTGATGTTGTAGATTATCGCTCTGAGCTGAACTGACCTTTGCTGGGTAAGGTGTGTTTCAGAAATTCAGTTATCTGTCGTGCTCATTGAGTCGTGTTGATTTCCGGCTTCTCACACTCGGTTTCAGATGGTTTCGAAGTTGTACATAAACTCGAATGTGGAAATCTCATTCGAAAATAGACTTTGACTGGTGATTGATGTGTGTCTCAAAGATAATTTTCAAATTGATGTCTAGATAATCTCTGAGCTGAGATGCTTTTGCTGGGATAGAGTGTTTTTCAGAAATTCAGCTAATCTGTGATGTCTTGAGTGTGTTGATTTCCGGTCTCTCACACTGTTTCAGTGTGGAAGTTGTACATAACTCTGATGAAAATCTCATTCGAATATAGACTTTGACTGTCTGATGTGTGTCTCAAGTAAATTTCCCAAATGATTGTTTGGATAATTCTCGAGAGTCAGGTATCTGCTTTTGCTAGGGATAGAGTGTGTCAGAATAATTCAGATTTTGTCGTCTTGGAGTGTGATTGATTTCCGACTCTCTAACCACCCCGTTTCAGATGTTGAAGTTGTACATAACTCTGATGAAATCTCATTCGAAATAGACTTTGGCTATGTCTCAAGTATTGTCACAATGATGTCCAGATTATAGCCTGTGGGCCGAATATTATGTTGATGTGGCAGTTAGTGAATTGATTCCAGTAGCTTCTCATCTCTTTTTTGCTGGTGCTGTTTGTTCACCTCGGTTTTGCGTGTTTTGTTTTTTTTGCTGAAGTTGTCTTGACAGCTCGATGAAATCTCATTTCAGGTACTTTGCTTGTAGTTTTATTTGCCTC